>CAVNYN010203061.1:0-47087 GCA_963692815.1 Nyctanthes arbor-tristis | reverse complement strand
CATTTCAAGCAATAAAAGGTTGAATTATCTTCTCTCTTTTTCTCGAATTCCGTGCGTGAGTAATGAATGTGAAATTTCAAGCCTTTTTTCCTGCTTTTGTCCCTGGTTTCGTGTGCTTTTTCGTTCCCTGTTTCCGTGCCCTTTTTTTCAGCATACATTAACACACACACACACACATATATATATATATATATTAAACAAAACCAAATCCTATTTGGTCTAGGATTTTGTATCCCTCAAGACTTCTACTTTTATTCAACTAAATTATTTAATTCATCCTTCAACTTTTGTCTTGTATTTAAATTGAGTAACATCATAGACTAGACCCACCCAACAAATGAAATTATCAAATGCTTCCCTATGGATGAAAGAAGACAAATGAATCTGGAATGGATCGATCTTTGATCTCATCACCAACACATTCCTCCAAATGTTCTTCAAGGGGAGGTTCTTGCTAACCATATTCGTAAAAGGAATTTGTCAAGCAAAGAAAAAGACAATCTCAGATCGGTTCTTGTTCGAAATTCAATGAACCGGGCTTCTGGGTTTCCAGCAACAATCAAGAAACAGGCAAAATCCTTACAGTACAAATGTTAAATTATAAAAATCACTTTGTGAAATATGAATAGATAGATACAATTAGGAGATATGGATTACTTGCCTCGGGATTTGGGAATAATCAGCCGAAGTCTTATGAAGTCAGGAACCACTATTTCTAGCTAGCTATCTCATGCAGCCGATCCATGTACCTGGGTATCTGACAAATTCTACAACGTATCATTGTCTAAAGATGTATTTCACAAAACCTCTCATACGTTACATAAATTTTAAATAATATACACAATTAGGAGATAAGGATTCCTTGCCTCGGGATTTGGGAATAATCAGCCGAAGTCTTATGAAGTCAGGAACCACTATTTCTAGCTAGCTATCTCATGCAGCCGATCCATGTACCTGGGTATCTGACAAATTCTACAACGTATCATTGTCTAAAGATGTATTTCACAAAACCTCTCATACGTTACATAAATTTTAAATAATATACACAATTAGGAGATAAGGATTCCTTGCCTCGGGATTTGGGAATAATCAGCCGAAGTCTTATGAAGTCAGGAACCACTATTTCTAGCTAGCTATCTCATGCAGCCGATCCATGTACCTGGGTATCTGACAAATTCTACAACGTATCATTGTCTAAAGATGTATTTCACAAAACCTCTCATACGTTACATAAATTTTAAATAATATACACAATTAGGAGATAAGGATTCCTTGCCTCGGGATTTGGGAATAATCAGCCGAAGTCTTATGAAGTCAGGAACCACTATTTCTAGCTAGCTATCTCATGCAGCCGATCCATGTACCTGGGTATCTGACAAATTCTACAACCTATCATTGTCTAAAGATGTATTTCACAAAACCTCTCATACGTTACATAAATTTTAAATAATATACTTGACATGTATTGGTACCTCTCCGTATGAATATACGTTACATAAATTTTAAATAATATACTTAACATGTATCGGTGTATATAACATAAAGTTGGAGGTTTTCAAACATTTTTGTATATTCCTTAATAGAAATCAAGCTATTTCAGTAAAAACCCCGTGATGTTTGATGAATATATTAGATTTTTGATCTTCTTTAAAATCTATATCTACATGGACGGACTTACATTATCACCTGTGGGACAGGTGCAATTGCACCCACTGAACTTTAGGGAAAAAATTAATAATAAATAAATAAATTTGTTTGCTTTTTAATTAAAATCCAACAGAATATTTAATTCAGTTTATTATTCAAGACCAATAGATAATAACCTAACCTAATTACCTAAATAATCACATACATCTCATGTCTATCATATTGTCCATTTCAATAATTAAATTGAAGCCTCATTTCTCAAGAAAAGTGTCAGATGTTCCAAATAGGATAGGAAGAAAAGCTTTCGACAATTTTCGTGGCGAAAGTCGAATGAAATTTTAACATTCAACACTGTAGAGATGAATTTCCGGCAACTGCGACCCATGAACAGTCGCACTCACGCACAGGTTCTCCATTTTTCTCGTCTATTCTTCTATTTTATGGCTATTCTTAAGTGTTTTAGGCTTTTGGTGTTCAGTACAAAGGATGATAGACATGTATCTTGGCTTTTTTTGCTTCGATTTTTCCTCATTTTATGTATGCATCGCTTGCTTAGTTGCTTTGGTGAATTGGTATATTACATCATTTAGTTGTGTATGTTGAAAAAGATGTATTCTAGGAAATTGAAAATGAGGCCATCATATAACATTATCAAAGTATGAAAAATCGTAGGAAACAATTCTAAAAGATTGGTAAATTATATTCATCGCTATTTTAAAACTATACATTTTCTGTTTCGCACCCACTGAGTACAAATTCCGTCTCTGTCCCTATATATCTATATAATAATTAAATGAAAGGAGTTTTGGTACCTTTGTACCACAGTTTTTCCACTAAAAAATCCGTTAGTAGGTCTTTTTAGATATTTTGTTTCATATTGCGGTAAAATGTGTGGTATTATGAATTTTTCAATTTTTTTATTCACTTTTGTATCCATTCATTATTTTGAAATAAGATTCACTATTGAATGTAATAGCTAATAGATAATGATCATAATTTAATTGTTTAAATTACTGACAGATTTGATTATTCAATTGTCTTGAAATTTGTAATTTATAATTAATAAAAATTAAACACATATATCGTTAATGTAAGTTAATTGAAAATTATACTTGTAACTTTTTCTTAATTTTTCCTGATATAAATAAATATTAATAATTACGACTATTTTACCTATGACTACTTTTATGTATTATTAATTTATATAACATTCATGCTATCTGATTTTATTGGTTTTGAATAAGAAATATTTTCAGAGTACATGATACCTCCCAACTAGTAATTATTTCTTACAATGTCATTTATTTTAATTAGTTCAAAAAATAAAATAATATTTATTTGTGTCAACGATAATAATCGAGTTAAAATTTATTGTAAAATATAGTTACCTTTAATATGACAAGAAAAAATTACATTATTGTTTAGTTGATGTTAAAAATTAATTATTCTTTATTGGGTATGCAACCTTATAAAATTTGGTTAATGTAATCTTATAAAATTTCACCAAAACAAAAAAAAACTTATAAATAATTTACTATATTAAATAATTTCATATGTATTTTTCTCTTGTAAAGCACGTGTGAGAATCTACTGTTGCTATTACTAATAGTAGTAGTAATAATAATAATAATAATTCTTTTTTTTTTGGGCAATATTATTATTCCAACAGTTATATAATTGGAGACAAATCAATTATGCATAATCTAAAAAAATTATTTTACAAAGCAATTTTTTTTTTTTTTTTTTGTGGATGTAGAACTCCAAACATTGGGTATTTTTTGATTTAGATTTTTGAGTATTGATTTTGTGAAAAAATGATTTTTTGGGAAAACGTGTTGATTAAAATGTAAGAAAAAGTTACGAATTATTTTAACTAGATTTCTACCCGTGCGTTGCACGAGTAGAGTTTTAAAAGAATTTCATTCATAAAATGTAACATAAATGTGTTTGTCAGGTTTGATGTCATAAATAAATTAAGAAACACAATTTGCATAAAATTAATGTGCATAATCGATTCTTTATTTTGATGATATAATTTTAAATTTTTGTTATTAGTCCAGCGCCATCTCATTAAACCAATCATTTTTTGGTTAATTCTTATTTTTTATTTCATTTAAAGACAATAAAACTCAATAGCATAATTCTATATTAGTTTTCACACACGTGTATTTTACGGATTGCTTCACACTTGTGTATTTCACAGACATATTATACTGATAAAGTAAAATACAATGGAATAGGAAAACTTAATCATGAAATTATGTAATCGAACAATATAAATATGTAAATTATACACAATCTCCGTTGAAGATAAAATGTTACATACTCAATTCTTTATATGAATAGCAATTTCACATACATCCATGTCCTTAAGTGATTAAAGCTGGAACTTCACTTTGAAGTTGGGAAACTTCTTGCTTCTTCATGCATTATTTAACTCTATCAAATGTAGATATTGAATAAAACAATCTCTTATTAGTTAATCCAGTTTAACAAAGTAGTTTAACAACGTAGCTCGGTTAGAATATTTTAATATATAGAGTTATACATCCAATTTAACAAAATAATCTTCAGAAAATATCGTGTACATGAAAAGAAAATTGTAGTGAAAAGTACAATGAATTTTACATTAGTCGAACTGACATGTGTAATCAGTTATCTAATAATTTTACTCATTATTAATATAGTTATCGTTTTATGAACAAAGACAAAAGCAATAATCTAGAGTATTAAAACATGATGGTAAGAAATATGAATTCGATGCTGCTAAGGAAGTATTTAGATTTGATCTATATTCTTGAATGCAAATAATATGAATCTAGATTGATATTAGATTTTTTTTATTTAGACTTTTGAGTATTGATTTTGTGAAAAAATGATTTTTTAAAGAAGACGTGTAAATTGAAAAGTAAGAAAAAGTTATGAATTATTTTAATATAATGAATATGTGATCGAAAATGAATTTGAGAAAGAATTAATTTTGAAAAATCTAAATCAAACACACCAGAGTCATTGCAAATTGAAGACTTCCTCCTTTGTATCTAAAAGCAAAGCTAAAAAATTATCCACCTTGGTCAAGCCCACTTTCACTACCTGGACGAAGGGGATGTCAGGTGTGGACGTATTTACATCATCAAGATTCAAGGGCTCACCGGTCTAGAACTTGTATCATCCAAACTTAAAATTTCATTATTTTATTTATTTATTTATTTATTTATTTATTATTATTATTATTATTATTTTGAAAGAATAAATTTTCATCATTATTAGTCGTAGAATATTATTTTCTTACTTATAACTAAGTGAACGACCCCAATGTAAAAGTTATCACGTTGCACGACTAAGAACTAACCATTGGTACATTAATCCTTAAAGTTCACGGCATACGTGCGCTTAACGGTGAACATAATTCACGTGCGAGCACAAAATATCAGATAATGTAGCTTAATTACAAGTACATTTGCAATTACGGGTGTTACAAACACCAATGGCATCCGAGGATAATTCCACATTTTAAAAGTGAGAGGGAAACTGAGGCCGGAACATGTGCGGCCCCTCGTCACTTGTCGGTCGACATGCTACTAGAGTTGTAGCCATGGATCGTGTCAGGACCTAAAATTTCAAATTGTAGTACGTAGGAAACTCCGATGTACCTCAATAATGCATCAAAATAAAATTAAAGAGCTGTAGAGAACAGTACTGAAATCATAGTTTGAACAAATGAAGCAATAGTTAAGTTACATACTCACGTTTCAGACATTAGGTTTCGGATTCAAGCCACACCTCCCCTCCTCTATCTATCCCTTGTATCAAATACACACACGCACACACAAAATTTCTGCACGCTGGCTTATTATTGTGCCTGTCTTTGTGCATATATATGTGACATATATCTAGATTACAACCATCCCAACCCCACATGTGATAACCACGTTAAAGCTTATGTAGTTTTACTTCTTTTGAATTAATTCTATTTCATAATTACTTTCAAGTCTATATATATGTGTGTTAAAATAATCTTATATATACGTAAACTCATGATATTTCTTTATATTTTAACCACGCATTCTTTTAAAAGAATATTGTTCGCAAAATCAACCCTCAAAAGATTAAAGCCGTACGAACTCTTATAGAAACGTGAAACTTAAGAATAATGAATAAAATGTAACGTTTGCAAAAATATCTATGACCACAATTACAGTTGTCTTGATGTGTTCCCAAAATAAATTTTTTGTCATAGTCGTACTTTGATAAACACAGGAGTAACCAAAACCAGACAATTATGGTCAATCCTTTTACGTGCGGGAAATGAATCCCTATGTCCACTATTTTTCTTTGGACCACCATTCATGGAAGAAATCAAGAACTCTCTCATTATAATAACTAGAGAAAATTTCATCTAAAGATCAATTTGAATCAAGAACAATAAAAAATGATTCTATACTTGCTGTTACTATCTTTACCAGCTGTTTTCTTCTTCGTGTTTCTGAATCAGAAAAGACTGGAGAAGAAATCCGGCCGGGCTGTTCCACCAGGTCCTCCAGGTCTTCCCTTCATTGGAAATCTGCTCCAGTTTGATTCTGCAACTCCCCATCTTTATCTATGGAGACTTTCAAAGAAATACGGTCCTTTAATGTCCATGAAGCTTGCGTCTCGGCAGGTCCTGGTTGTTTCTTCTGCAGAAATGGCGAAACAAGTACTTAAAGCCCATGATCTCCCCTTCAGTAGCAGGCCTAATTTTATTTGTTTTCAGAAGTTATCCTACAATGGATTAGATGTGGCTTTCACCCCTTACGGTGAATCTTGGAGGGAGACTCGGAAAATTTGTGTCCTCCATCTCTTGAGCAATAAACAGGTGCAGTCTTTCACCCCGGCTTGGGAAGATGAAGTTTTTCGTATGATCAGGACCATATCGGATTCTGGTCATATGACTAACTTGAGTGAGATAGTATTGTCTTTTACGAACAGTTTGATATGTAGAATTGCTTTTGGTGGGAAGAAGTTTATTGATCCTGAAGGAAAGAAGTTTGATGAACTTATGCACGAAGCTCAGGCCATGCAGGGTGGCTTTTTTGTTTCAGATTACTTACCTTTATTCAGCTGGGTGGATAAACTCTCCGGTATGGAAACTCGACTCGAGAAGACATTTCAAAAGTTGGATTCGTTCTGTCAAGAACTCATCGACGAGCATCTCAAGCCTGATAGGCCAAAATCAATGAATAACGATGTTCTTGATCTCTTGATACAACTACAACAAGAAAAATCATGCTCGGTCGAGCTTAATTGGGATCATATAAAAGCAATAATCATGGTAAGTAGAATATATATAGATTCTATTACTTTAAAGACTCAATTTTGTTCACTTTTTTGTGCTTGTTGATATGATGATAGGATATATTTATAGCCGGAACAGACACGAGTGCAGCAGTAATAACTTGGGCGATGACCGGCCTTATAAAGAATCCGAACGTGATGAAGAAAGCGCAAGCGGAAATCAGAGATCAAGTTGGAAAAAAGGGTCGAGTTTACGAATATGATTTAGGTAAACTCGCATATTTAAAAGCAGTAATTAAGGAGACTTTGAGATTGTATACTCCAGCTCCACTTCTATTGCCAAGAGAAACAATAGAAAGGTGCAATATGTGGGGATATGAAATCCAACCCAAAACCTTAGTTTATGTTAATGCTTGGGCAATTGCAAGAGATCCTAAGTATTGGGAGAATCCAACAGAATTCTGGCCTGAGAGATTCTTGAATTCTTGTATTGATTTCAAAGGTCAGGATTTCGAGTTTATCCCTTTTGGAGGTGGTAGGAGACTATGCCCTGGAATCTCCCTCGGACTTGTAACGGTGGAGATTGCGCTCGCCAATCTTCTCTACTCATTCGACTGGGAACTGCCTGACGGGATGAAGAGGGAAGATATAGATTGCGATGTTTTACCCGGAATCACAATGCACAAGAAAAATGCACTATGTATTGTGCCTAGAAACTAGATGCTCATTTAATTTAATGAAGTAGATATATTTATGTTACTTTATTTGTAGTGTTCTTGTGTTAATTATGTACTTAGTATTGTTTCCATTTCCCTTTTTCAAAATAAATTAAGATGGAATACTATGCCGGTCTCCTTTATCAAACTAGTTTTCGTGACAATTTTGGATTTCAGACGTTGAATGTTGCCTATGAAGTAATTTATAAATTTGTCAGACGTAGCATAGCATCTTTCAAAACAGACAAAACTCTTCATTCAAATTCATTTGGATTGGTATCATAAGTAATTCGTTACTAGCTAAAGGAAATGTATCATTCATTGCTTTTTTAATTGTTGTCATCACTCGCTGCCTACGTAGACCACAAGTACAAAATTCTACAATGAGCACATGCACCGTACACCTTACATTAATGATAAATGAGAAGTACAAAATTCTACATCGGGTAATTTACAGTTGGCCTCCCTAACCTTTCAAGTTTGTTGAGATTACGTCTCTAATCTTTAATTTTCATTGTAGAGACCCCTAACATTTCAATAGTATTACACCTAAGGTCCTTCTAACGTGTTCTATCCATTTTCACCGTTAAGATCAGGGATATTATCGTAAAATAACTAAAAATTAAATATTTTAATGCTTTTACAAAAAAAAAAAAGAGGGGGGAGACTCCCCTCCCATGTGCTGCCATTTCCGGCCAAAAAATGGAGGATGAGCCCTCCCCCTTTTAGCTACCATTTTTGGCCGAAAATGGTAGCCACCTTGGCTGCCATTTTCGGCTAAAAATGGGGGGGAGAGTCCCCCCTTTTGGCTGCCAGAAAGCAGGGACTCTCCCCTCGTTTTTGGTGGCCGCCATTTGCGCCTAAAAAAGGGAGAGTCTCCCTCTTGTGCTGCAGGAAATGGCAGTACCCGACAGCACATGGGGGGTCCCTCTTTTTTTTTTTAAATATTAAAATATTTAATTTATAGTTATTTTACGATAATGTCCCTAACTTTAATGGTGGAAATGGATGGAAAACATTGGAGGGACTTTAAGTGTAACACTATCGAAAGGTTAGGGGGCCTCCACAACGAAAGTTAAAAGTTGGGGATGTAATCTCAACAAACCTGAAGGTTAGGGACGCTAGCTGTAAATTACCCTTTACGATAATACCCTGATCTTAACGGTGGAAATTGATGGAAAACGTTAAAGGGACCTTAAGTGTAATACTATTAAAAGATTAGGGGCCTCCACAATAAAAATTAAAAGTTGGGGCTGTAATCTCAATAAACTTGAAAAGTTGGGAATGCAACTGTAAATTACCCATTTCATAAAAGATCCCCAACCTTTGTACTTTGAAATGCCTAGCTCCTTAATCTTTTTTTCTAGCGCGCTAGGTCATCAACGTTTCATAGATACGTACAAAAGGTCCCTGCTCTGAAATTCCGTTAAATCATTCACCAAATTACATTTATACTCTTATCTTTTAAAATTTAAAAAATATATAAAAATAAAGAAGGAAAAAGGCCAAGAAAAACTGAAAGGGTTGTACCGTTTCCAGCAGCCTTTCAACTACCGTAAATGGCAGCAAGCTGGAAGGGGGAGACTCTCCCCCTTTTTTCTGCCGTTTGCAGCAGCCTTTCAAATGCTCGAAATGGCAGCGGGAAGGGGGAGCCCCCTCCCACTCTTGCATATGCCGGAAACGGCAGAAAAAAAGGGAGAGACTCCCCCCTTCCACCGGCCGGAAACGGCACCACCATCATTTTTCCCCCTTTTCCTTTTTTATTTTTATACTGCTTTTAAATTCCTTGTTTTAAATTTAAAAGATAAGAATATAAAGGTACTTTAGTCAACGATTTAACAAAATTTTGGATACATTCTGTTAGCAGAGACCTTTCGTGCATATTTATGAAAGGTTGAGAACCCAACACAATAGAAAAAAAAAGTTAAAACTCAAGCGATTCAAAGTACAAAGATTGGAAACCTTTTGTGAAATTTACCCTTCTACATATTGCTGGGTTTTAAATTGTTCTCTAATTTTAGTTATGACTCTGAATTTTCTAGATAAGATATGAGTAATTTTCTATATATAAGATATTAAAAGCCCACAATCAACCAGTACATGATTGACAACTCAACATGTCATTTTTTTATGTCACATAAATATATCTCCCTAAAATTATTGATAAGATATAAACCAATTGAGATTTTGGAATAAGTAAATACTAAGATGGATATATTGAATACTGGAAGACCACACCCAATAATTATAATTTAAGCAGGAATATAATCATCTACAATCTACAGGGTCTAGTCCCATGCATAAATTAATCCAAGTTGTGTAGGAGAACAATTTTGCTGTGTACTTACGTATTTTGAACTTTACATGTTAACCTAGTAATTTACAGAGATTCTACTCCTCAAGGTCAAAGCTGAAACATAGGTTTGAGGAACACTAGGAATGAATCCTCTTCCGTATACAATGTAATGTCCTTGCAAGAATAGGAGCTGCCGAGAAATGTATGATACAGTGAGAGCGCTATGATTCTGATGTTTGAATTTCTGCGTGCATATCAGATAAGTTGTAAGAGAACCGTCTCTCATGGCAAAGAACATATTTCACGTTCCAATACACAAGAATAGAACCTCAGCAATATTTAGGTCAGTAAAGAAGCTTGTCTGAACTTGCTCAAACACATTTTTAAGACAAGACAGAGCATACAAAACAGCACAAGATTGCTCATGTTTGGTATATACTCATTTAACTCAAACATCAAATCAAAGCATACAAATAACCTCTAATGCATTTATGATAACAACCAACGTGAAGATAATATTAATCACGCAAAAGAACGCACCTTCCCCACAGAGCTGTTCAAATCGAGCAACAATGTGTTCTCTTCTGATCTCTTCTTTAAAGCAGTAAGATGGCATCTTATTAAACCAAGTAACACTTCTCTCTGATCTTTGGTACATTTTTGAAGAATCTTCTGGATGACATAATTTGCATATTGATCTTTCATCATAATCTAAGGCACAAAATGTTGAAAGCAGAAACATGTGAGAAGGCAGACTAAACATGCATAGGATCACACTAACTTCATCTGGAAATCTTACACAGTGCCATGTCGGGGGATTAAACATGAAAATGAAAAAGAAAAATAGAAGACAGACGAGCAGAATAATGTTAAATTAATCCCTTAATTGCAATATATAAGACATAATAATCTTAAAGATGTTTACCATGTATTGTCTCCATCAAAAGTTGAATGACTTCATTCCCACCCAATTTATCAGTAGACAACATCTCTTTCTAAAAATAGACATTTTATTTCAAAAATATGCTCCCTTGAAGCTATGAGAGATGTTGTACACAAGGATTCAAAGCTGGTAGATTTGAGGATAAATAAAAAGCTAAAACGGATACTCATATTTACAATCTTCGAATAGAAATGTCATTCTAAAATATTATTTATTATTCATGCAATAATAAACCTTTGACGATTTTCAGCCCAATAGAGCATGATGGATACCTTTTACCCAAGTAGGAAGTGTTGAAGATCTGTTTCAAATTTTAAATGCGCAGATTCATATAGTAAAGAACTTATTATGACTTATTTCATTCCAGAGATGCTCAATTGAGTTTCATTGTTTTGTTATTTTGAACAGGAGTTTTATTTTTGGAGCGGGGGGGGGGGGGGGATGGGGGATTAACAGAGAGGAAAAATCACAATAACAGATACAGAGAGATGAATAGAAAGGAAATTCATTAACACTTGTATCAATAACAAATTCAAAAATCTATCTAAATGAGTGCACCTAAAAAGGTAAAATTACCAAACTAACACGATTGGAAGATACCTAAGTTAAACCTAAGACAGGCAGTCCACTCAAGACATGATTTACATGGCCTAGGGGATATATGTGTGCACAGGAACCAAATTGAGTACATGTACAAGTGAACAATATAACAAAACAAGATAAAAGATGCAAGAGAACTCAACCTCGGACATGACAAGATTTGTTCTGAATTCTGATGCTTGTGAAAAAACTGAGAACCGCTAATCAGTATTCATACAATTTACCAAGTGCAACTCTATTTAGCAACTGGAACCCCACATGAACTTAGTAAATGGTAAACACTAAGCTAAGGTTTTGATTGACATACCAATAAATTATCGTTTTTATCTCCATGCCCAATAATCTCCTCCAACAGCACCTCCCTAGCAGCTGAATCACCATACTCCAAACATTTTTCAACAACATTTGAAGCAAATTTATGCTGGCTCAGTTCTACTATAGATCCACTTATTTTGCTGATAATTTGGCTTCTTTCATGAGGCTTTCCCCTCTCTAGTACATGCTGTCATTCATCAAAGCCCACATAAGCAGCATACCCAAGAAACAATTGGGAAGTTTTAATTGAAAACTCTACCCTAAAGACAGTAGCTAGCTAATATATATTCATCACAAACATCATAGCAAAGTCCATGAATTTTAGAACCAACCTCGAACAGAATACAGGGGAAATAACAAAAGAATGTCGAAATAAATAAGTTGGTTAATACAGGGGAAATAACAAAAGAATGTCGAAATAAATAAGTTGGTTAAACATAATTTATATTCACACACTTCATTGGGCCTATAACTGCCACCACTACATGCACAACCAGGTAAGTTCCATCTATTTTCCAGTCAAAACCTTAAGAGGAGGAGGAGGGGGGGCGTAGGTAAGCTCCATCTATTTTCCAGTCAAAACCTTAAACGCACACAATTGATTAAATGGCTGAAGGGGACACTTGAAACGATGACCAGATCGGAAGAGCGATACCAAGATTAATCCCTTAATCTAAATGTTCAAGCTGTTAGAGAAACCAGAAGTATATAAATTCAAATATCCTTCCAACAAAAACAAGATGAGGGAGGCAAAATGCCTTATTAGTTAGAGAAAGCAAAGGATATCAACCTGGGTCACATAGTTGCCATACTGGTCCTGAATAAGAGTGCAAACTGACTCCAGAATCTCATCCACTATAAACTGTGTCTGTGACTCGTCATTGCAGTGCTCGAGGACCCTCTTCAATAAAATATAATAAATAAATTAATAAAAAGAGGAGTTTCTTTAATTCAGCAACTGAAATAGGCAACACACTAAGCAATAGTTCCTCCAATTTCTGAAGCAAAACTACCTGTATGACACGGCAACCATATGGATGCATTGAAAGTGTTGCAACTTGACCGCGAAATGAAGAAATTACAAAACCAATATCGGCAGCTGGAATGCTTTCTATGCACTTTTGTATCACATGATTCCCATTTTGATCACGGACACATCTAATCACATGTCCATCCAGCTCTCTGACAAGCTTTGCTTTTTGCTCTAACTCAATAACTTCAAGAGCCTACAGAATAACCGAAATATCCAACATGAGTTCCCCTTTGTAATAATCTCTTGTAGACTATTCCACTTTAATAAGGTATATTGAAGCCGAAAAATTACATCCCAGGGACTACAATATAAAGGATAGTAAACGAGCAAAAAGACGAAAAAAAAGTAAAGCATATTCCAATAAACTTAGCTGAAAATGTGACGCCATATTACAATAAATTAGTGCAACATGTGTAACTGTTTTGTCATTCCATATGATCCAGGGCTACTCCTTCTAATCTTATCAAGCAGGAAAATCAGATGATTTCAGGTTTTATGAGCAAATAAGTTGAATAAATAAATGTACACATGCATAAGTACTGAAACACCGTATAAAACGTTGCTGGGAAGATCATGTCCATGTGAAAAACATTAACCATATACACTTCTCAATTAAATCTGCAGTATTCATAAATGACATGTTGAGGACATGACATGTTCATTCTTCTCTAAACCTCCACTTTTTCCAGAAAACAAAATTGAAGCAGACGATTGAACTCACTGGTCTAGATTTTCATTAAAGGTGAGCAAGCTATAGGTTCAGTCAAGATCCAGTTGGTAAGTCAAAAGTGCATCTCTGGAAGCTCTTTATTAGCTTAATTCTCTTTATCTTAGAGATCCAATACTCATTTTAAAGAACCGCACAAACTTTTTATATACAAAAATCAAAATAAAGAATCGATATAACTCCTCAAAAGTGGAGTGGCAAGCTCATTCTTCATATGAAACCTTTTCCTTTCCTTTTTTTGTGGGTGGGGGTGGCAGAAGGGGTGTTTCATATTAGTTTATAATTTCTATGCATTATATAAGTATATATAGGCAATAACTTAAATGTTGTACTCAATAATTTTTCCATCATTTTTTATTCAAAAAATAATTTTTCTATCATTGGTCAAAAACCGATGGTAGATATGGAGTGACAATCAGGTACAAAAAATGCAAAATAAAGCATTAATTTACAGAGTTGTACTTCAAAAGTGTCCCAATCTTTATTTTATTTATTTATTTATTCACCTACTTTTATGAGTAATCCCAATCTTTATTTTTAAAAGTCCTTGATGATGTTCTTTATATACTGAAGTTATGCCCTTCAAGAAAGAAAGCACCATTCCAGATACTCTTAAATAATTTCTTAAATAATTTAATCCACCGGCAACATTAATTCACACTAGTAGTTAATGCATCACACAAAACGCTGGAAGATGAAATGCGGTTGAAAGGAATGGTGATGCGGAATGATAGATTTATCAACATGCAAAATACCATGTTATCCTCTCCGAACAAATACAGCATTTTCACTTGCATGTTAAGTTAAGAAGAATGCTGCCACATCAAAGGCAGGATTTTACCTTTTGGATCACACGACACCCATACATCTGCAAACTTAACGGCAAAATTCGATCTGTCAGTTGATTTGCAAGGTCTTTCTGTTGTTCTGGGGTACCATATTCAAAAAGCTGCACCACAAATTGGGCAAGAAGCAGATAAGTGCAATCGTATATTATTGAGAATATAAACAAGAAGAACCCACCAATAATGTCAAATAATGTGGGATAGCACCTTTTGAATTACATAGTTGCCAAAAACATCCGTCATTAGTTTGGAAGCATGGGGAACAACTTCCTTGAACAAGGACTCCTTCTCTTCAACAGTGCAAGTTTCCAGCTTCTGCTGAATGAATCTACTTCCATGTTGATCAACACTGGGACATATTGGAAAAGAACTTTTGAGCCATTACATTTATTGATAATATATAAATGAGAATATCTGGGCTAGCTCAGAACTTGCCTAACTTCAGCAATATGCCCTGCTATATCAGGCAGTCTGTATCTTTGACCTTTACCGGATTTCAACTCTTCAAGAAAAGAAAATGAATTCCTATCATCCAACCTTGGACTTTGATGTTCCAAAAGGTTTGCCGGTGTTTCCACTGGAAGTCTGAGAAAGGATCATGTTATTTCTCCCTCCAGGAAGTGGGTTTCCTCCTGCAGGTGTTCCTCGCAATATTGGACTAATGACAGGTGAGATGGGCAACGGCATCAATTGGCCAACATTCATTGGAGATTCTGAAAGAAAAATGACGTGGTGCTGCATTCCCTCTTGTACTCAAACTGCCATAGCTTGCACCTGATGGATGCAGGAATTTCTGATTGGTTGAGTGAGCACCAAGTTCTGAGTTAATTTTAGTGTCATGAGCATTCACTGGGCTCACAAATGCGCCATCTCTTGGTCTTCCGATCTGACCAAAATGGCCATGCACACCAGAAGAATCTCGCACAGCTTGTCGTATATATTGCACGTGAAAAGGATCAGAGAAAGGAGGCTGCAAAGAATATCCAACTTGCCCATAGAACTTCTCTGGATATCGCATGTCATATCCGTGTATATTTCCTCCCTCGGAAACCCCAGCAGTGGGAAATGTTGAGCTGTCCACAGCCAGGGGAAAAGCACCATGAGAAGCAGATCCAGCCACAAATGACGGAAGAACAGCAGGATGGAAAGTGTATCCACCCACACCATATTGTGAAGTGTAGCCACCTGGCTGAAGACTAGGATAAAATGGACTTGATGCAGTCATAATGGCAGCTGCTGTGGCATAAAGTGGAGGAGTGAACCCAGATGACTGGAGTATTGGCTGTCCCTCTGTGGTAGAAATGGCAGAGGAACCATAATGAAAATGGTTTGAGCTGTAAGCATGAATTAATCCTGGATAAACCATCCGAGTCTGAGAGCCCTGAACTCGAGAAGTATTGCCTTGTTGTGGAGATGCCTGCTGTTGCTGCATATTGATATGGGAGATGACTTGTACATTGTTTTGGATATTGTGATAGCCAGAATTTGAAGCACTAGACAAGTTAACACTCTCAATGCTAGAATTAATATAGGCAACATCCAAATCGTTTAGCCCATTAGTCAATAAATCATCTTTTGAATCAAGATTTGTAGTATCTAAGTGTGTTTTGGGTCGAGGCGACCCAAGAACTATACCCCCTGTACCATCAACAGGGGACAGGCTTGAAACTGGGGCGGTAAGAGGGTTGCATTCTGAGACTTGTCTCGTATCCTCTGCACTGGGGGTAGTTGATGCACTGACATAGAGATTGTTTAGCACCTGGGCATCAGCTTTTAAATCATCTGTTGTTTCCATAGACTTATGGCTAGAGGAGCAATACTGATCATATGAGGGTAATGGTGTCTGCTGGGGATCTTCCTGCAAATGATAACTTTTCTTTTATCATCATCTCCATAGTTCTACTAATGGGTATTAAGGTATGCAATGAGACAAAGAACCAAAACAGTTCAGATGCTCTACTTCATCTCTAGTTGTTGTACATTCAAAGAATATAAAGTCTAAAATGAACAACTCCTAGATCACAGAAACCAAAATTAAAATTAGTGGAGTTGTTGACTTGGTATTTCTAGCCACAGAGGAAGGGGTAAGAACTGGGTGCAGCATTTATATCATGCCACAAAATATTTTTTTCTTTTTACATAGTATAATCATGTAAAAATTTAAAATGGGATAATGCGTGCTGCAGAAAAGTGAAAATCAAATTCTTGCCTGCATCAGCTTTCTTTTTCTTTTTTCTTTCCTTTTTTTATTTTTTTGGTTTTTTCCCCACAAGAAGCATATAATACCTGTGCCAGGTCAAATGTATCCTCGTGGTGACCCAATGAAACAGCTTTGTCCATGGACACAGATCCACTCAGTTCGGAAGATCTATCATCCTCCGGCTCTTCCTCATGAGCAGGAAGGTCACCCACAGGCATTAGCATGGAATCATCATTCGATGACATCTTCCAATCACTGCTGGTACTACCACTATGGTGAAAGAGATGACGGCTTTCCCACATATTAATGGGCCGTCTCAAGTTTGTGTTCAAGTTGATCCTAGAACCGTATCTCGTAGAAGCAGCTGATTCGGCAAAATAACTTTGCGCAGTCCCAGGATTATCAGCAGAGATGTTTGCATGTACCGACCCAACATTCAATGTGGATGCACGCTGGGAAAGGATATTCTCAATAGCTGCAATAGAACCCTCCATGCTTGGGGGTGCACTCTCGCTCCGATTGGGTACCATTTCCTTCCCGAGGCCTTGAAACCTATGACCTTTAAGGAATAAACCTAAATCTTCAATAGTTGTATTAGCAGATGCTGGTCCATACCTGGTACTCTGCTTATGGGATGGCCAGTTGTCAGTCCCTTCCGATATCCTAATAAGGCTTTCAGTAGTCATTTGCTGTAGGTGATTGCTCTTTGCTTAAATCTTTCTTGCACTACAAACAGTATACTCCTAAAAGCCACAAAGTAACTCTCTTCAGTCCACCGTATATAATTCAAGACACAATTAGTGGGCAAGACATATACACAGATTTTAAAGGAAAAACATGAAGGTTATTAGCAAATGTCTTATGATTCAAAATAGAATTAGGTCAAAGCAATCACATCCACGTATCTTGAGGGGACCCAAATATACTACAAAATCTCCACCTCTCGTTCTCATAAAATCTGATTCTATTTCACAATTTTGAAATGCTGCTAATTAAATCTCACAGATCCTGCCATTAAATTAACGAAAAAGAAGTAGAATATAATGCAATATAGAAGGCTTCTCCAATAACTAACAGCAGCAACTACATATCAAATTTATATCTGAGTTCATAATCTCCAACATTTGAGCTCTTACTTGGAGTGTTAAAACCATTATTTCAAAGAAGATATGATAATATTAGAGAATTTGAAGCCAAAAGGAAAATCCCAACTATAATTGCTTCGTGCAAATCTTTTGGGAAATAATTTCAAAATATTCATTTTTATCTTGAAAACTTTTACATGGACCACATGCAATTTAAAATAACCAGGGAACAAAAAGTTTTAGAGTGTGCAAAATGCATGCAGAGGCCGATAAAGTGGCCAAGGTAGGGTTTTGAGTTTGGAAATGCCTTCTCTAATACCATGTGTGCTATTATAATTTATAAATGATTTATGCTGGTTGCAGAAATGTACATTTCACATTCTCCAATGCTGGATATTAGTATTAGTCTGCATAAGCACATTTCACATACTCCTCAGTCAGTTATTTTTCTTTTCCAGGTCACAATTTCATAGAGGATAAGCACTTTAGAAACTCTGTTGCGAAATAAGAAATGTACATAGCTTGCAATTAGACTCCATATATGCCCAAAGAGCATGTCAAGTGAACAAACATAAACAATTCATACAAGACAGTATATCTGTAGATATATGATGGTTAATGTAGCAGTCCCTCCATAAGGAGAAATAAATAAATGACGGCAAAAAAGGACCATAATAGCACAGTATAGCATCTAGTGGCAGTAGTACTAAAGAATTTCCAATTACTATGAGCTTGGGCTAAGGAGTGTTCCTGAATTCTTATGTTTCCATCCCTTGTTACTTTGATCATGGAAGAACTTGTAAGACAATCCAAGAGAGATAAATCATAAAATTTTTGGAGCATTACTGACTGTAAAAATTTTAAGGGTGAATGGAGCCTAGACTAATTACAGAGGATAGGAAAAGAGATATTAGAATACTAATTACAGAGGATTCTATTGTCTCAATGAGTGATGATTTTTTTTTCTTTTTTTTTTTAATTTAAATTTAGGTTCAGGTGCAATTATAATAACTTGAAGAGGATATAATGCATAAAATTAGAGCAAGTATAACAAAATAAAGTACTATAGAGATTCTATGGGATAACAGTGACACCCTGTCTATAGAGCAAGTATAACAAAATAAAGTACTTAAACAATAAATTATTTGACCATTTATACTTCATGGTGCTGATCATTAAGCCATTAACAAATTAATTATCCATGAAATAACAAAAATGATAGTGATAAGATCTTTGACAAAGATAGCAACAGGTTAAACAAAGTGGGGAACGTTATTCATGAAGCTAACCTCAGATATGTTAATAGAAAAATATAGATCATTATTATTATAGCAATGAACCATAGCCAAATGAATTCTTCGAAGACAAATGTCTGGGATCATCTAAGAGCATCTCCAAGAAACTCCTTAAGCACAAAATTCTCTTTATTTTAAAGAGTAGATGCTTACAAATATGCTCCAAGAGACTCTTTAAATTGACTTTTCAAAATAAAGAGTGAGGTTTGGCTCTCCAAATTTGGAGAGTCAACTCCACTCTCTATAATTTAATGTCTACAAGTTTGAATACATGTTTCTTTGTTTAACAAAACCATAATTGATTCTATTGGCTATTAACATTTAAAAGAATATTAACATTAAAAGAATAAATATCAATTTAAAATACAGAAATATAATGAATGCTTCTCGTAAAAGGTAAAAGAGTAACAAGTAAAGAGTTTGTTGGATATTGTTAAATTTTTTACCCTTTGAATTTAAAGATACTCTTTTAAATGTAGAATATGCTCTTTTAAAATAGAGAGCCTACTGAAGATGCTCTAAGAGCTAGCAAATTAATAGCCACGTAGAATTAATTAAACATTCAAGAATCCTACACTTATCTCTATATACATTCAATTTCCATCACAAATAGTGCTCACAATTTCCTTGTAAGAGGAAGTTAACTGGTTGTCTCAAAATTCAGTGTTCATAACAAGGTAGAAAAAAGGAAGACTAAGAAACTCTGATTGATGCTATGTACCCATCCCAACCCATGCCAATGGAGAACGTCAAGTGCAAGTACGAGCATATAAGCTGCGAGTATTTTCTTCCACCAGTGTTTTCTTCAGGTAATTTTTGTGTAACCAAAAAGTAAAGCCTACTGACATATAAGGATGTTAAATCCTGACAAATATCACACCATTCTAGGATTGTATGATCGGAAAGTCATGTACAATTGGAAATCATGTAATGTGATTGAAATTGTGTAGAATCGCAAACGGGATCATATATGATTGCAAATGCTGAGTTTACCTTGTGGCTCATTGTATTATGCACTAAATCAAAGTATATTTTAGAAGGCAAAGTAAAATAACCTTCAATTAATTTGAAGGCAAAGTAAAATAACCTTCAATTAATTTGATTATTATTCATGATAGTAAGTTACATTTAACATATTTATTAAGTTTCTAAAATTGTAGATCCAACTAAAAGCAAATAAATGACTAATACTAAAAGAATATGAATGACTTGGTGTTCGGTATATACGACTTTAAGTTAAAAGAAAAACATTTGAAACAATGGTGGCAGCCGTGTGGTTGTGGTGGTGGTGGTGACGAGGAGGAGGAGGAGGAGGACGGGAGGAGGAGGAGTGGGGAGGCGGGGGAGGAGGAATAGTATTTGTTAAAAACCTATGACCTTCTATCAGATATATGAAATCCCTTCAATCTAATTCAAAATTGTGTTTCCAACAATTTTGTTAACATACATGATCAACACCAATAGGTAAGTTCCAAGAAAGAAAATGGTTTTGGACAACCTGCTATGTTCTCTCTCGCATATGCGTGCCAACTCATATTTCTTTTGCTTCACGTGAACACATGTTATCTCCCACAGATTTAAAGTTTTCAACTGTTCATTAAGAACAAAGCCAGGTATGCAAACTTACTAATATAAATTATTTTCTGATATTAGTCTTCCGATCTTATTTGAAGCCTACCATGGTCCACACAAACTATTTTAAGATTTAAATAAGACATGCACATAAGATAAGAAAATACATATTTAGAAACCAAGCTCATGTGCAGCAAAGAAATAAACAAATAAAATTTGAAATGCACAAATTATTGCTAATCTGCAAATAAAATGATTGTTTGTTAATATAAAATGCACTTCTATAGATACAAAAGGTGCTTATGTAAGGCTACACTAGAAGCATGTAAAAGATTAACTCTTCTTAAAATATCTTTATGCTCTCCCAGTATAAAGAAAAACTTATGCAAGTGCATAACTGCATATGCTAACAGAATGCTGCTTCCATCCCTTGAATTAGTTAAAATTTTAACTAATGGATGATAGGATGGACTTGGATTTTTCCTTTTAATGCTGACAATAATATGAAACGTTTACCGCCTCTTCAAACATCCGTATTCGAACCCCAATAATTTACTAAAATAGATTACAGAACTACAAATAGGGAGGGGAAAAAAATCTGATCAGGCATTATTGCTATCTTCTAGAATTGCAAGTGGGCCAAGATAAACAACCTCCACTTACCAAATTCAATTACCTAATTGGTTCTTTGTATTCTTTACCCCAGAGTTTTCATTACATCCAGGTCAAAGACTGAATTCATCAGTTAAACACTCTTAATCTATAAAACTTAATCACAACAGAAGTAGATAGAATCTTGATTAACAGAAATTCGAGAAAACCAATGAATTGTATATGCACACGAAGTCAACTGTCAAGCAGTACAAACCAAGAAATCTGAAATCAAACCATAACCAACAAAAATTCAATCTTTTGCATATGATGACAAACAAATAAACCAGAAAAAGGGCTCCAAACCCACCAATCAAAAGGATAAAGAAAAACACTTAACCAAGAGTCTAGAAACCCACAAAGAATCTTACCTAAATATTCAGACCTAAATATCAGTGTGTTGCTCTTCCGATCTAACCCTTGATTCTGCTACATAGAAAGAGAGAGGAGGAATCTTTTGTGCGGTATAATAGGGGCAGGGGTGAGTATATCAGCATATATGATGAAAATGAAATGAAATGAAAAGTGGGTTTTGTTTGACAAGCTAATAAGCTACAGAAGTACAGACAAAGAAATCGGGATTTTGCTAAAAAGAGGGGGAAAAGTGCTAATTCCAGGGTATGCTGTTTTATAATCATGACATTGATATGTAACAAATGGATAGAATGTGGATCGGCTCAACATACTTTCTATGTACCTCAAGTTTTGTCTGCTACTGTACATAAATGCTGCTATAAATGGGCACGTCAGAAGAATCCGACATGGATACTAACAATAACTTGCTTCTTTTATATTTTTCTTTATTTTAACAGGGAGTTTAGAATTATAAATTTATAATGGTTTGAATTATTGTTTGTAATAGTTAGATGTTCAAATTTTTAAATAAAAAACCCAAGTTTAAATCACACATATTATTCCCTCACCTTAACTCTACTCTCCTCCCTGCCTTGCACAAGAGAGAGTTATCAATTCATCAAATCATTGGGGGTAATGGCAATAGGCTTCGAAGTGTGGAATTTCTGAGTCAATAGGTCGATTATATGATTATAAAAAATTTCTAAAAGACAAATAGATATTTCATTATTGAAAACTAAAAAATATTAAAACAAAATTAATAATAACTAGAAATTCTTTCTTCTTCTCCATTCTACCTCCGTCATATCACCACTGTGAGGTTCCATTGTTATCGTTAATATTGATCAATTGAGGTATGTTTTAATGTAATGTTCACCATGCACAACAGCACAGGTTGCATTTTGGACAGTCCTCATATTAGACCAATTGGTGTTGGGTGGGGAAAAAAATATATTAATACTCTGTGTGATAATTTTTTTTTAATTGTTCATAAATGAAAATGAACCGTAAACAACATTAGATCCCATAAAATATGTATTAAAGATTATTTTAAACCAAATAGTTGTGAGATAATATATTGCAATAATCTATCTTTTGATGTTTACACTTACTCATATATTGCAATAATCTCCTTTAAAAGTGTTCACCTTGGATTTCAATGGTTCATAAAAGTTCATATAATTCTAAAGTGATGGTGGAAAATATATAGTGATAATTGACTATTTATCAAATCAATAATAGGTAAATTTATAATTTAAAAGGATAATGAGAATCAAACAAGCATTTTAATCTACCAAATTATTGAGTAAAAACTCACAAGTTTCTTTTTTCTACCAAATGAATGAGTAATAATAAAATATATAATGATTTAGAGCTTGTTTGAAACTCTTTAGTTGTCAATTTATAAAGGGAATTTATAATGAGTGGAAATTAGTGGTGGAGATTTAATTAAAATTTAAAATGTGTGGTGATTATTGAGTAGTTATCAAATCAACAGTCAAATCATGATAGATAAATTTATAAAGAGAAAAAATAAAGAGGTTCAAACAACCCCTAAAACAACGTCTATAGATGTTGGTTTCTGAATCTTGAGAGCAAAATAGTAAGTATAAGTAACAAACAAATAGGAACTTATGTAAAATTTGGACTTTCCGATCGTGAATTAAGTAAAGTTTTTAAAGCATAAAATAGTGAAGTTCAAGGTCTAAACAATCTAAGCAAAATTACCTCTCGTACGTCACGACTTCCAATTTTTTCTTTTATTTTATTTTCTTTCTTTTTTTTTCCTTTTCGCTGGAGATTTTTGTTTTAAATATATGGTAACAAAGTGAGCAAATTCGAATCCCCTACCTATTTCCCCCTTGTATTGGACTGGGTCGATAATTTCAGTTGGGCTCTATAACAAATCTCAAAAGTAAAAGCCGTAAAAAGAAGTTGGGCCAGTCCAGTGGGTAGCACTCGGGCCAATGAACTGGTCGCGGCAGAAGCGTTATGCACAGAGATTTTTGGGTATCCTACAAATAATTGATTGTTGGATTTCCACTCGTGAGTTGTATGTGTAGAGTTCTAGATAAATTTTATACATAAAACATAGAATAATTGTGTTTGTTAGGATTGATGTCACAAAGAAATTAAAATACACGGTCCATATATAGTTATTTGCATCCTACACTGGCTAGCCGTATGTAATGAATTCTTTATTTTGTATTTTAATTGTTTTCAAGAACACGTGTCAACTCAGGTATCGAAACTTACATTACATATGTTAATATAAAGCAAATTAATAGTGTAGATTGTATTCATGAGACATTATTCGAATAATGAACTGTGAGCACATATAGATGTTTCACATATACAATTAAGAGAAGCAATTAAAAGGTATTTCATTGGTAGTGTGTGCATTGAACAAAGAAAATTGAGATCAAAATTTGTTGCTTAATGGAATCTAGCATTATGGGTCTCCATTATAGAATTTAACTTCTCGTTGTATGCGACCTACACTAAGAGTTATTAGTTGAATTTCAAACTGATATAACAGAATACATCCATGTCTTACAATTTACGGTCAGATAATTAAATCTAAGACCATTAAAAAATGTCACATAATAGAAAGATTATAGTACATGTAACATGTAGCAATCTAAATATTAAGGAAATGTGTACAAACATCCCAGGAACCCATAGCAAAATAACCAAATATTCGTTTATTTACATCAATAGTGGAAGATAGTAATAGAAATATAATGATTATCAAGAATTATAAAAATATATGTTTAAAAAAACTACTGTTTGAAATAATAAAAAAATGGAAATAGTTTATAGAACATAAGACTGTGGAGGATCTTATTGTCTCCTGGTAATCAATCCTTTTTTTTTTTTTGTAGACTAATTAATTTTTCAGAAGATTCTGCTACAGTCACTCCCATATCACAAGAACTTGCAAGCAAACTACTCAATTCACTATAATTGATGTCAAAAAACTGAATCCCCAACAATTGAAATGTCATATTTAATTGAACTCATACGATATATAAACTGAAAGTCTAGTAGTTAGTTCCATAAAACTTACACTATAAATGAAAATATCAATGAGTCATACAAATATTTTAATAAACATATATGAACAATTGCAGTGATAAAACTACAAAAACTTTCTCACAAAATTTAATACAAAATATAAAAAAATTAATTTATATTCGAGAAACTTGTAGAAAATACTCAATCATTCTTGATTCTTCGTAAATTGTTGCTTTTTATCGACTTTACATAAATCATCCTAATTTCACAAACATTCAAAGTAATAATATAAATATCTAAGTTGCACAGTTTAATGTTCTTCAAAATTATATAATTACACCATGTCTAAAATATTAACACAAATTCCTTCTCTATTAGATTTTTGAATACATATGTCATCAGAGTCGCTATTCGGATCAATAGCACTTGTGCAATACACAGAATAAACCACTAACAAATTAGAATCGAAATATAACAATAATTGTAAAGTGACTTTACAATGAAATTAGGATGCACACATACAATACCTGAAGTCAATAATTTCATTTGAGTATTAAAATATGTGACTTATTTCAACTAATACAAATTTTAAAAACGTCTTTAAATACAATATTAGAATCTAAACCCACTATATTCTAGATTTCAATATTGACTCGATCACTGATCCGGTGAACTCAGTCTTTAAATGTCTTATCATAAGCTCAATCATAGTTTTTAATATTGACTGGTTCATTGAACCGGTGACTGTACAAGGTTAATAGTTTTTTTATTCAACTAGTGGGTCATTGCTAACCCAGTTACCAATTCAAGTATATGTGGTTAATGATAATATTTTTTTGGAGTGAAAATATGCTAGGATAGTGATATATATATATATATATAAATGAAAATTATTAAAAAAAAGAGTTGTACAATGATTTAAAAACTATTTCTTGACACATATAGGTCATGAATTTAATCATTCACTATGAGATTTGTAATAATATTTTTATGAAAAGTGACAATCGGATGGACCTTGCACAGATTTTTATTTATGAAATTATTTCTTATTGCAAATCCTTGTACGCAATATAGTCATTATAGTATAAATATGAACTCAAATATAGTTTTCAATATTAACTCGGCCATTGACCCAGTAACTGTATTGGACTAATGGGTTTCTAGTTCAACCGATGAGTTATTGCTAACTTGATTGTCAACTCAAGTATTGGTAATTATATTATTACTACATTTTTCTTCCTCACACTACATTATAAACACACTACAATTGAAAAATAATTTTTATAACTACACCATTGACTAATTTTCAAATGTCTCCCTAACCTCTTAAATATTCAATTGAATTAGATAATAATAGAATGGATAAAGATTTTGCACACCATAATTTATTCATTTAGTAACTCTTGGCAAAAAACAAAGCGTAATTTTTGCATGAATTCTTAATTATCAAGAACATGAATTTGAAGATAGGAATACAAAATTATGTTATTCTTCTCTATTGTAAAAATTCACGTTAGAGGAGGTTAATTAATATTCAAATAAAAGAGAAAGAAAAATATTCACATTCAATTTTGTACATGAATCAGACTAGATTGGGGAATGCATTTTGTTTTCGGTTTCAAAATTTATGCCTAAAAGCAATTATTTTCTTAGTTTTAATTAAACATGTGGTCGTCAAGTCAATAGGTCAGTAGAATTTTGCAGTCGGGTCCACATGATGTGTTTTACACTTGACGACCTAATGACCTGCGGTCAACAATCAATCCCAGGCTCCTATTGTCCAACTCACAAGGTCGCCCCGCTCGCAAGGTCGTTTCTTACCGACCTCGTATAACGTCAACTGGAAGACAACTTACATGCCCACGTACAAGCCTTATCATTTAAAACTCATGTGACTATTTTGTTTATTGTAAATGCGGTGTTTGTCCTCCACATGCAATATTTAAATAGCAATTAATCAAAAAGCTGGAACCTATCTCCAGTTGATTGTACCTGTGCACTATTCTCATTAGCTAAGAATTAAATACTTGTAATAATTAATTCAAATAAATAAATACAATAAATAGATGGGAAAATGCCTCAGGGGATTCTTCTCACCCACTTCTAGGAATCTTTGTCTCTCTTGCATTTACTCTCTTTAAACTCCTCTTCATAAATTCTCAAATTCCTTAAACTCACACATTTATTACCCAAGTCAATTTAAATACAAATTTCGCTTGTTGAGTCAAGATCAAAATTAGACGTCAACAAAACATAATGGTTAAAGCATTTCTACATCTTTGTCGGGCAATCCTATCGTTTGAATATAAGAATTAGATATAATTATTTCTGTCATTTTAATTTTAACCATTTTAGTATATTTGAAAATGTGGTAAGATTAATAAAAAATGAAGTGTCAATATAGTTAGCATTTAAGTATATGTGATTAATAATAAATGAAAAAAAGAGTTGGTACAATGGTTTAAAAGTTAGTTCTTAACATGTACGTCATGAGTTCAATCATTCATCATTACATGTTTATTTATAACATGTTTTTATAAAAAGTGACAACTAGTGTGGTATGACATTATAAGCAATTGTGTCAGATAGAATTTTAGGAGGGAAAAATCAGTAAATTGTGGTAGACAATTTATATATATATATATATATTAAATGTGCAATTTGTCTTGCGCAATTAGAAAATCTTTCCCGCCTAAATCTCTATCTAGCACAATTGATTATAATGTCATACAATACCGGTTGTCATTTTTAATAAAAAATTATTACAAATGTAACAGTAAAGAATTGAACTCGTGACCTACATGTTGAGTAATATGTTTTAAACCATTGTGTCAACTCTTTTATTTGTTAATAATTTTCATTTATATATTACTATTCTCACGTGTTTCCACTCAAAGAGAATATTATTATTAACCACATCTATATTTAACGGCTAATTATATTGACACTACTTTTTTTATTAATCCCACTAATTTTTGAAATATACTAAAATAGTCAAAATTAAAATAACACAGATAACCATTTTATTTTTAATAATTATAAATGTTTCTCCCCTCATATATTCTTCTCCCTACGTGCACCAGAAATATCCTAATAAATCTATTTTAATTTTTATAAAAAAAAATTGTAAGAATCGAAAATAAAAATTTCTTTTATTTTGTATAAAAATAAATTATCACAAGCTATTATCGTAATTAATAAGTTAGTTTTTCTACAACGTTTTAAGTCATTTTATCTGTAGTGTCTCTAAATTCATAAACAATGAAATTGTATTTATGGAAGAAATAAAGAATCAATTTAATTAATATTATAATTTCATATGAAAAGTAGAATTGACAAAATGCATTCTCTAATCATGTTGGATTCCTGAATGGGTGGTTATATTGACACCACATGTTTTACTAAACACACCACACTCTAATTGTATTTAATATCCTTCAGTTTTTCATATTTTTAGATTAAGGTATTAACTTTTCTTTGCCATATTTTTATTCTTAATTTTCAATCAATTATCACACCTTATATTCAATAATGATTTTCTTTTAAAAATTTTGATGTAAAAACCACTTAAATCTTTTAAATAAGTCAAAAAAGAAAAATCCATAAAAGTAAAATATATATTTTCATATGATTCTAAGACATATGAATGAAATTTTTTGAATAATAAATATTATTAAGAAACAAGATATAAAAACTAATTAAACGGTTCAGAAAAAATACAATAAGATTTGTTGAGATACAAACTTCACAAGTTATAAAGATTAAAGACCTTTAATAAAATAAAATTATAGTGTAATTATAAAAAAAGTGTAGTGTAGATATATTTTCCCTTCCTAAATAAACATGAATGTAAATATTTTTCTTTCCCTTTTATTTGAATATTAATTAATTTCCTCTAATATTGATTAGCCTAATTGAGAAGAAGAATATTATTTTGTATTGCTATCTTCAAGTTTATCTTCTCGAGATTAAAAAATTCCCACAAAAATCAGGCTTTATTTTTAGCTTATAATTACGAAATGAATAAATTGTAGTATGTAAAATTTATTCGGTTAAAATGGTATGTCGATAGGGTACTTTCTTATGTGTATGAAAATTTGTATATGAATGGGTATCACGTGAATACGGGTATGTACATACTCATACATATTAGTAGACTGTTAGTTAATAATATTAAGAGGGCGTTTGATCATCTTTCTCAAAATAAATTATAATCCTACCTACCATTGATTTGACCACTGATTTGACAATTGCTCATTTCTAACTACAAATTTCAAACTTTTATTAAATTTATTTATACTACTCATTTCACCTCTTTATAATTTCTTTTTATAATTCAATTTGAATAAATAGTTTCAAATAGCCACTAAATAAGTTAGATGATATAAATATAAAATATAGTAAAACATTAATTGAGTACATAAATGGATAACTATTAATATATTATTAGTAAAACATTAATCTAACGTGTCAAATACTAAATCAAAAATGTATATTTACTGCTTTTGTTATACAAATCTAATGGTACGTATTTGTTCAATATTTTATTATTCATTATTACTGATTTTTTTTTAAAATTAATCTTCCCATGTAATGCACGGGTAAGATACTAGACTAATAGTTTATATAGTTGATTGTGATTCGATTATTTGATTACTAATTATTATAATTTTATATAGGTTGGACCCGTGAACTTGAATAACATGTTTGGAGAGGGGCCCAAAATTATGGACTCAGTTATGCAACTAAATTTATGCTCAATACTCGGACATTTTACTGCAAATATCCAGTAGTAATTTGTGATTCGCATATCAATTTGTAATTCTAGACAATGTAACTGGTCTATTAATGTACTTTATTTATTACATAATGTTAAAAAACAAGCTCACATGTCAATTTTGATACGAATATACGCTATAACTCTAACGATTCTCATTATAAAATTATGTTACTTTTTTAAGGATTATATTTATTATTTGCTAGACGAAAGTAACAATGTGATATTATGGGTACTTGCACAAAGTAAAACAAAACATCACATAGTTGAAAGGGGTATGTCTAAGGTACTTTCTTATATGGGGATGAAATTTTTTATTTAAACGGGTATCGAGCTAATACGGGTATGTATATGCCTAAGACATATTATTAGACTATTAACTAATAATATTAAATAAGTTAGATGATTTAAAAGTAAAATATAGTAAAGTATTAATCAAGTACATAAAAAAGTAACTATTAATATGTTATTAATAAAACATTAATTTAACGCGTCAAATACTAAATCAAAATTGTATATTTACTGATTTTGTTATGCAAATTCAATAGGAACGTATCTGTATAACGCATGCGTGAGACTTCTTTCGATTTCACTATTGGCAATGACATTGGTGTTGTATGATATTTTTTGGTAGCTTGATATCTCACTTTTTAAAAGACTTCTTTTGTTGTATTTAGAGATAATTATACTTTATTTTCACTTTCAGCTTTTCATCTAAAGTAGGCACGGGTACAATATAAAATATGATATTATTTCTTTTACAATACTACAATGCAACCATGCATAAATACATACATGAATAAAATGGGTTATGCCATGTAAATAATTTTTGGGTTTTTCTGTATGAGCTCATTCTAATTGACTACATTATTTTTTAAAATTCTTGCTGGCTCGCTTCGCAACTCGAATTTTGCAATCAAAATTTATTGTCAAGATAAATTATATGAATCTCTTTTATTTTATCAATTATCTGAGATATTTTTTTGTTTCTATTGTCACTAAATAAAAAAGAAATATAAGTTATGACATCATTAATTAATTGTATCAAATGTCACTAAATTTTTACTTTACTTGCAAATGAATAAATGATATTTAGTTGTTAATAATTAGATCAAGAACTTTAAATTAATAGAAATTAGGTCTATCCACTTTAATTAACAACAATTATATCATTAAAGTTATACGTAATTAGACGAAGGACACTTTGTTAACGCTATATTATTACCTTATCATCATCAAATTATAGTCTCAAATAATAAGAAAATGATTACTCTAAATTGAGGGATTTTATTGAAGAGGAAAAGTAGAAGAATAATTTTAGGGTTCACAAAGCATTTAACGTCTACTTGACATATAATTTTAAATAAATTTTAACCGATTGCCATGAATTGCAGAAATGATCATGCTATTATTTCATCATATTCTAATAACAACTTCCACTGAAAGTCTTTACAAATCTGAATTCTTGAATGAGATATGATACTCTAGAATTTTCGGCCATAAGTTGAAGCTAAAGATTAGTATTCCTGGTATATTGTTAGGGAATTTTTATCATTCGACTATATTGTGTAGTGACACGAGACTTATTATATCAAGATATGGAGATTCCATCATTAAGGCAAAAATTCTATCTGAACCAGATGCAGGTGATAAATTTTTTATTATAAGAAAGACTTTGATATCATTTGGTAAGACTTTCTTTTACAATACAAATTACATTTGTAAATGTCATTGTTTTTATATTTTTTATGATATCAAGTATAAACTACTCTTGATGTATAATTCTTTCACTAGATCTCTACCCGTGCATCACACATGTGAAAAATCTAGTTTTACAATTGTTTCGGGCAAATGTGCTATTATATATATATATATATATATTATTGAAAATAAATTGTGTTTGGCTACTATTTATAAATTAATGGCAAAATGGATTATAAATTATTATTATTATTGCAAGAAATTTGGATTATAAATTGTTACTTGTCATTATCTTATTGAATTTTTCTAAAAGACAAAGTGAAAAATTACGATTTAACTTTTAATTTTGAATGAAATAATGTCAATAAATTTACTATGCATTTTATCAAAAACAAAAAAAAAAACAGAAAAGATAATGTGCGTATAGTTGTACACAAACTCACACAATATCAACAAATACACTATGCGTTTTATCAACAACAAAAACAAAAAAATAAAAAATAAAAAAGATAATGTGTGTATAGTCGTACACAAACTCAGACACAACTGTCATAATTTTAAGCACATAACAACACGTTGCATAAACGTTGTCATTTTGTCGACAGACGAAACTTGGCCCATGTTCTTAAATTTTTTTTTTATGGGAACACATTTTTGCAATTGATTCCTTCAAATATTGCTTTTTGTTTAAAAGTTAACATCCCTTAAGTAAAAAATTATACTTCAAAAAAAAAAAAATAATACTTCAAAAATAAAACTTTGGATTAAACTCCTATCTTTTGGAAATTTGGTGTAAATGGGCTTTAACAAAGGCCTTCTTTACAGTTAGTTACCAAGTTATTTTTAGTTTGGGTAGTTTAATATGTACAAGTAGTTACACTTGCATCTTGTATAAATCATGCCAAATTACACAAATTGTAAAAATCAGGTGAAACTTTCCATTTTATTTCAAGACTACAAAGAATGAATTACGATTAGGAATGATTAATAAGTTAATGAAAATAATATATATATATATATATAGGCACAAACAATAAAATTAGAAGCAATAGATTCAGGTCATATGATCAAGCGTAAGTTACATAAATCAAATTATAACAAATTATATATAATAGCAGCTAGAATCAATTAATTCATGAGCGTGAAATGGATTGCTACCAAAATAATAACCAGGATATGACACATTCGAACTTGATCCTTCTTTTGAATGAGAAAATATGTGGTGTGGAGATTTGAGATTTCACATTTTGCCTGAAAAGCTCTCGAGAAAGGCTCAATTGACTGGTCATTGAGGTATGTCTTGGTTCTTTGCTATCGTGAGTGGCAAACATTATTCACTCAACACAAAAATGATGATTGATTGAGCCATGGGAAAATTGCTTTACAATGTTGAGGGAAAAAAATATATGTTCCATTGATTCTATATTAATTCAAATGTAAGAGATATGTGACTGCATATAGCTTTATAATTTTGGTTTTCATCTCTAATATGGCATGAATCGCTTCCTTTCTACTTCTTTTTGTTTTTTTTTCAAAAAATAAGAAATAAATCGGATATTATTGGTTTCCATTGATAGTAGATATGATGAGAACGTCTGTTTAGTTTTGTATTTTGGTCACCAAATTGCATTTGAGATATATATGATATATATATATATATATATTTGGTTTTAGTAGCAACGTTTTTACTGCTAGGAACCATGGCGGAAATTGATGCTTTCTTGTTGCACAGGGGCAGCGGCCAAGTTGGCAGCTTATATAATAGGGAGCGTAGATATTGTGAAAGTTCTGAATGTTTTCATCAATCAACTATGATTTGCAGAGGTTGTCTGTCAAGTAAGATATGTTGACCCTATCAAGCTTGTAGCAAAGCTCGTACATGAAACTGATGAGCGATATATTTATACACACACACACTACTGAAGAGGATGCAACTCATGATATTGTCTCCTGACCAAGTGCAAAAGTCATTTCATGTGATGTAGCATAGGTTTCAGTGCATTGTGAAAAGAACAAACAAAAGAAATATGATCTGGGATGTGTTGACGAAGAATGCAAATGTTTTAGAGCATCAAAGATGGGTAAAGTGAATTTATTCAAGATAAGGCAATAGGATAAGAGTTACATATATGCTCGATGCATGTTATCAAATGACTGGTGTTTTGCTTCTACTATTAAAAGGTTGATATTTTAACAACGAATGTGATTTACATCTACTTTAGCAATTTATGTTGATCTTCTAACCCTTTTTTTTGTTGATGTTTTTTCTTGCTCTTATTTGTTTTGAACAATAAACTAAAATTCCATTAGGCTACAACTAAAAGAGCGAGTATGTGACGCCAAAATATTTGATCTAAAAAATGATATTCATTCTGGCTACATGAAGATCACTATACGAAGATATATTGGTTCTTGCAATTACAATGATAACATGTATTAGTTACAAATAAAAAGTGGAAAAAGAAATAAACGAATCATGAAGCCAGCAAAATGCAATTTCAGTAATAATCACTTTTAATTGAGTGGATATATGGAATTGAAAGAATTAAGAGCGAAAATCAAAGGTTATTTGACTGCAATATACATTTAATGGTGCAAAAATATGGTAATATATATAGTAAATTCAATATATAAATTACAGCCAATATATATGGTCTCTCTCTCTCTCCCCCTTTTTTTTTATTACATAAATTGAAAGGAATATATATGTTATATTAAAAAATGTCATAATAAACCTTACTTTTGCAATAAAAAAATATCTTCCTGATTTTCGCAAATAAGATTGGCAATGCCATTTTCCATGTAATTTTCCCTTATTTTTATGCTCAACCAGCAACCAGCCTATACTTTACCAATGCAAATTTCTAAATCATAACTGTAAGTATAGCCCACCAAAATAAATAAATAAATAAATAAATAAATAAATAAAATTACAGCACATTAAAGTCAAGATAAACTACATCATGAGAAATCGAATGAAAAATGAGATTTACACCCATAAAGCCTAAAGGTTAATATTTAATGGGGGAAATTTTTGTTTGAAACAATTAGCATAAACATTAATCAACAAAATTCCATTTCTCCTCATACATGTGGTATAATTTTTCTTCTTATTTTTCTGTCAAGGGATATATATTACTCCCCCCGTCCCAATTATTAGGTCTCATTTTCCTTTTTAAGATATCCCAAATATATGATCCATTTTCTATATTAAAAAGTCTAATTTGCATTACTTTAGATATATATATATATATATCCCAATTTAAAACTTTAATTATAATTATCCATTTTGAATTCTACTAATTAAATAGGGACAAATTATGAACACATATCACAAAAACTGTATTTCCAACACATTTCTTCATGCCTGTGAAAAAAGCAAATATGATCAAATAATCGGGATGGAGGTAGTAGTAAAGAATGATGAAATTATTTTAATTGGTGTGTGTTTGTGTGTGTGTGTGTGTATATATATATATATATTGAGTACATTAATTAATTGGTATCTATGTATAATAATGTCTGATTTGTAAAAATAAAAAAAAATGCTGTTATTATTTACATAATTTGTAACTGAAAAGAAAGAGAAGTGATTTGTTAAATTAACTCAAAAAATAAAATAGGAGAGTGTAGGCAAAAAAGGTGAAAATGATCTACCGCCTAAAATTGCATTTAACACAATTTACAAGTTGTATAATGGGATGAATTAGAAGGAAAGCTGAAAGGCATTGTTAGAAGTTAGAACGGAAGGAAGAAAAAATTCCATTTTTGCGCAAAGTCAAGAGGAAGGAATGGGTTAATAGGAAGTCTATATTTAGATATATTCACTTGTTTAGTACTCCCTTCGTCCCACAAACATATTCCCCGTTTCCTTTTAAAACCGTCTCAAATTATAATTAAATTTTTAGTTTTTTAATATACCCTTATTTATGGTGCATGGAAATCAACAATAAAGAAGAAATAAAGTGAAATATTAAGTAAACTAAATAGTATATTAGAAAATATATTCTTAAATTATACATTTCCAATAACATTAATTAAGTTTTATTAATCTGTGTGAAAAAACCAAAAGTGAATATCTTTGTGGGATAGAATGAGTAATATGTATGCATATGCTGCATGAATTGTATGGATGAAGCAGTCCTTCATCTTTGATAATGTGTTGCATTTATTGATTTGTTCTTTAGATCTGTTTTCCATTAGAAGGTAAGGTTCATATGGTCACGTGCTCGCTTTGTAAAGGGCTTTGCTATTAGTAAACAGGTAAGGGCATCCAATCTCCCCTAAAACTTTCAATGGTATCAGAGGTCTAATGGTATTTAAAAGAAAAAAAAAAAAAAGCATTCTCGTTATAACATGATAAAGCAAACCCTTAAATACTTAAATATATAATAATAAAAAAGACTAATCAAGAACAAACTTCACGTAGATCTTCAAAAGAATCCTCTCCATAGAAGTTGACTCTAAACTTAAGTGGGTACTTAAACATACTATTTTCTGTCTGTCCTTTTTTTTTTTTTTTTTTTTAAGAGTTCGAGAATAATAATAATAAGAATAGCATCTACGCAGATACTCAAAAGAATTCTCTCCATAAAACTTGACTCTAAATTTAAGATGATATCAAGACCGTGGATTGATTACTTTTTTGTTTGATTTGAGCTGTCTAATTTGTATATAATATCAATGGGCACAAAATCTTGCTTTTCTTCTTATTTGTACATGCTGAATTCCACTATCATTTACGCAGGCGCATGTGGTGGCTTCTTTTGATGATCTACTCAATGGATTGATGCCCATATTTTCTCATAAAAATCTTTTGACCTAAGCATGAAAATTCAAAGCCTAATTCATATTCCAAACTGGTCCCCAAGAGTTTGTGCGATACAACCTTCCTTTTCTTTTTTTTTTTTGGTCCAAGCGGGAATATTGCTCTTTCAATGTGGTACTTTTGCAGTATTATATACGGTGGATTGGAATATGTTTTTGTTTTGGAAATGTTAGGGAGAAAAAGAAACAGGACTTTGCCTGACATTTTAGAGGTTTTAAGTGAATTTTGTATTATGGTCCGTCTTACAAAAATTATATATAACGAATGTCATATATTTATTTATTTTTTAAACTAAAATTATTAAAAAATTATGTTGAAATTACATGTAGAACTAAAACTATTAAAAAATTTGTATGTCTAATTAATACCAATTGTTTATTCATCTCTCGGGAGGCTTTAAGCGGTTGCCTAGAATGCCTAATTTCAAACACGCTACTAAAGAGAAAAATGAGAATAAATTCTTTACTCATGACGAGAAATGAAGCTCTGACGGGATTTTATGTTAAAACTTATAGGGTTTAACAGAGTTTTTAGAAGGAATGTGGAAAAAATGGGGAAAAGGAAAGAAAAGCAAAACCCACAAGTTTGTTTTGGGCCTTTCTCTTTCTTCCACACACATATTCTATGGTGTCCATTGGACCTGTCACATATACATTAGACTCCATAAAATGGTATCTATTAAACACTATAGAAGGACTATTCTTCCACATCTATATATTTATATATATAAGTAAATTAGTCGGCGGTAAAGTTGTACTGTAATTTTCCCTCCAAAATTATTATAAATAAGGATATTTGGGTCTTTTTCTTTTTAGTTGGTGTACATTGTGTAGTAAATATTATATATTATCCATTTGTTTTTTTGTTTTTTTTTTCAATTTCCAATCGAACAGGACTCTAATCCAAGTCTCTCTTCAAAATATTACCAGCTATCTTATCTGTTTGAGTTTATCAATTTAAATTTGTGATTCATCCATCACAATTCCTTATTTTTACCAGAAAAAAATTGCTTCTTTTTTTGAGGAGGATTTTTTTTAAATATAAGATTAAGGTGTTTATAAATTCAATTAATAGATTCTGAAACCCTTTAATTAATAGCATTTTTTATGCGTTAGACTCTAGAGTAAAAAAAACACAACAACTTTTATGTATTTTGAATTTATGAACATTTTTTAGACCACTTCAAGTTAAGCATTTAAATTAGTGATTTACATCTATATTAATTATAAGTTTTCTTTTCATTTTATTGCTAATTTTCTAACAAAATTAATTAATACTTTATTTTGGATTTTGTTTCTTTTTCGTCAACGAGGCCTTCAGATATAGATTTTAATTAGTACCAAATCTATATATGAATATGAATAAAGGAAATTAGTCTGCGGTAACTTTGTACCACATTTTTCCTACTAAAACTGTAATATAGGGGTCATTTTAGACTTTGGCCTTAGGTCTCAGTAACGCATGTGGTAAACTTGATTTATTTAGTTAAATGATTTTTTAAAAACTAGATGAAGTCGTGTAATCCATAGTGTTTTTCTTCTATCACCTTATCCGATGTCTAAGAGTTTTGGGATTTAGGGTTTCTTTGGCATCCGAATCGTGGTGCTTCTTATCTTCTTCCCTGTTTCAAACTTTTTGCCCATATCCAATTTGATTTAATTTTTCTGATGGACGGCAGAGATGTGATGCTTCGGATGAGAAGATTATCGATCTAATATTGGAACTTTGGAAGACTACTTTGGATTGATTTTTTCCTTATTTTATTAGACGATTTTTTTTATTGTGTTCTTATCGATTTTGGTCATATTTTGGGCGGGGTCAAACATTGTTCATAGGCCTGAGTTTCGCCTATTTAAGGGCATCGACTTCCTCCTACATCGTAGTAGTTGAGTATTATCCTATACATTGATTCACTTCATTCGCTTATTAGGTTACTTCTTTTGTGATCACATACAAATTATTTGTTATTATCATGTAGAAGTTAAATTATTTTACGTTTGTCTATCGGTATTGTAATATATTTACTCGAAAAGTAAATAAAATAACATCTTATAAATAGTTTATAATTAACATTTCATAGTTTATAAAATGACGATTATTTGTGATGGAGTGATTAAGTATAATAAAATAAAATGCTTTATTTCCTAAGGTTCCATAATAACATTCCATATCCCATTTAATAACAATTATTATAGTCCACAAGATAACAAAATACTACAATTGACACATGGCTAATCATACGTTATCCAATCTTAATTACGTATTAACACTTACATATAATTTGTTTTGGTATTTCCCGTGCAATGCACAGGTGAAAACTTAGTTATAAAAAAGAGCGATCCATATTTACTGTGTAGTTATTCGTCTTGATCTTACACCATATATGACACTATAAAAGAAAGTAAGTCACTCTGTTTATTTACTTTTCTTATTCTTTATTGTTCCACAATGGGAAATAATTATTTACATTTTCTTATTTTTTTTCTATTTCTATTAGGTTGTGCAGTTCTATACATTTTATTGCATTAGACTGTAAAATTATAGCTTTTGTTAACGAATAAATCTCACATTCAATAAATGTAAAATCGATAACCAACATAAAGCAATTTGAGCTACCCCTCTTATTAAAGTTGACCTTTTAAGATGAAGCCTCAAGTTTTTAATATCTTCTTATAGCTCATTAAGTTCCAATGAGTAATCAATCTGATTAAAACTCAAAATGAGCACACAGATTCCAGTATTAATATGCTCCAACAAGTCACAATCTCATAGAGGCATCTTAAGGAATAACTCTCACATTAAACAAAGATAAAATCAATAACGAACATATAAAACCTTGTAGTCCTAATCTTCCACTCTACATTTGGCAGCCCACCGCCTTTGAAACATTGCACATGTGGGTTGTTCAATGATTTCCTACCACATGTGCGTTTGGCGGGATAATCCTGCTAGTCTAGACGGATAGTGAGAGGTCATTCTCATAAAAACTTGAGTTATTTCTCTTAGTAAGGTTAACATTTTTATATGGTATCATAGGTCATAATAATAGCATTAATATAACAAATGATTAATTTAACAAAAATGTTAAACTCGACTACTAATTTTGACGAAAAGGTAATGCATTTTGATGAAAAGTCAATGCATGTTCGTGTTAGAAAAATCTATAGTACATGTTAAGAAACAAAAAGTAAACAGAAACCACTGTCAGAAACAAAAGGTAAACAGAAATGGGTAGAATAAGAAACAAAGAATCCAGCCCTGGTTTAGATATAGTGTCCTTGAAATAGGTTCGTCCCCAATACACTGGACGTCTATTTCCCAAGATACAATAGTCGAAACCTAGAGAAACAGTGCTGAAACAATTCTGCTTAGTCCCTACCTAGACAAATTGAAACAATGCCCGAATAGTATCAAAAAACAGAATTGTAATGAAGGAAAAAGTGGAGAATTTGTGTCTTGAATTCATTTGTTCCAAAAGGCCAAAAACTGGTCTTTATATAGGCAAAATAAGGCATGTCAAAAGTAAATGTGAATTCGTTGAAGTTGAATAGACTTCCGGTCTAGCATTCATGTACGCAAGTCGTGCTTGCATACAAGTGCAATGGTATGGAGTGCATTTTTGATCCGTGATTTGCATCCCTTGCGGGCGCTTGAGCAAGAGAGAGCCTGTCAGTTACACAATTTACTTATTACAAATATGTAAACATGTTTAACCAAGTTATTAGATTATTACATTTCCAATGTGAGACAAGATCTCCCAACACTTAAACCTATTTTTAAGACAAACTTTGAGATTCAATTTCTCATTCACCCAACTATCGTTTTGGGCAAATAAATATATGATTTTGAAGCTCTCAACAAGGAAAACATAAATCCGTATTCATATCTCAAAATTAGGAATCAGATAACACTCAAAGTTATGTCCAAAATGCCTTTATTTCCAACCGCTCGTCCATCATATTTTTGTTTTGACACCTGAAATATTGCTAATTAGAGCTTTTGGACTATTAGACTTTCACTAATGCAGATATGAAAGAAGTCCACTTAAAAAAAAAAAAAAAACAGAGGAAAGGAAGATAAATATTAAATGAAAAAGAAATGCTAGAGAACCATGTTCTTCCAACCCCCCAAGAGTCCATTATGCAACACCCACAATATTAAATAAAATACCGACCAATCCACCTCTCTTCTTGGATTCCTTTCAATCCTTGATATAGCATTATTATTCTATTCCCATTATTATTTGTTCAAGAATTCAACCCTTTAATTCTCCTCTTTTTGCTTGTCATTAAGGGCCCTACCATATTTGTTGCCCCAAAAAATACACTATCCAAATTTGGCAAGTTTTGCTTGTTTCCGATGCCATGAGAATCTCTATCATTTTATGGGTGGTGCTAAACTCTTGCATTTCATGGTTTGGAAATGCTTCTTGTGTGTTACCAAATACGTGAAATGATTTAACATTGATAGAAGCGTCGCATCACTTTACAGTCTTTTGATAGTTTTCTGTGTTAAATTATGGAGTTTAATTTATTGCACTATGTAGAAAGCAAGGTTACACGTGGAGTTGGAAGGAGGCACCATATAAAAGCAATTTGTTACACTATGGAATTCATATTTGTAATAATCTCAATTAATCTAAAACTTTATTTTAATTATGAAACTATAGTGATAGAGTTATTATTAATAATAGGGCTGATGTCTTATAAATCCTTTATTATTATAGTGGTCAAAGATAGAATGTAACCTCATATTGTTGAAATGAACATGTCGAAATCTTGTTCTCGTGTCTTTATATTATAATCATTGCTCAATTTCATATCACCCGGTGTGCATTTCGTAGTTCATTCTTAGTGTACAAGTAGTATTTTTCTCCAAAACATATATGTCCTAAAGTGAATTTTTCTAAAGAGAGCTTACCTCTCTCTTTAAGGAGAGGCAACTGCCACGTGTCTGCATGTGATTGGGGGTTACCTCTCTCAATCCCCCAACCCCTAATCACATGCAGGTACGTAGCAGTTACCTCTCCATAGCCGGACGGTCCTCAAGTTACATGTACTTTTTGAAAAGATCGGAATCATCTCGTGTAAAAATTTATATTCGATCTATATTTTAAACGAGTCGATATGACAGAATACTTGAGGGCCACATGCACCAGTCATAAATTATATTTATCCTCTCCGTGCATGCTTTTATGCCTATATAAACACGAGAAAATGCTCAGGTTTGGATATAGAATTAGAAAAGTTTCTTCCTCATTTGTCTTGAGAGTTTTGCATGATGGGGTAGACAGTAGATTGCAGCCAAGGATGACTTGCCGAAACGGTTAAACCCGACTACTATAGTTGTATTTTGATGTGTTGATTTGATCGGTCGGCAAGTTGTTCTTGGCTACGATTTGCTCTCTTCTTCTCGTGCACACTCGATAGATGTTGATACATCCATTTCTTCTTCTCTTTGTGGCTTGTTACTTGTATAGTCGAATCCAACTCCATTGATCTTTGACTATGATTGTTCTCCTTAAGAGCTGGAGCAATATTTTTTGTCCGAAAAGTCAAGCCCCCTTTTATTTTCCTCTCTTTTCATCAGTTTTCACGATTTCCCAATGTAGGTATTTGTTTAATTTCTTGTATTTTGATATCCTCTACAAGAAAAAATTTCAATACTTCAAGTCAATTAAGAACCTGCACATGGGTTTCGAGCCTAAATTAAACAATAAATTTGAGCCTCTGAATCCACATATAAATTCTTGATTGGCGAGGAGTATCGAGTTCAGTACTCATGGAGTACTCTTTCTTTCCTTTTTTTTTCTGGCATAAAGCAACTGCTAGCCAACTGTATTATTCCTCTTCAGCTACTTGGAAACATATTCAAATGTTAAGGTTAACACAATGTGTCTCCAATTAATAAATCACACAATATATAAAAGGGTATATAATTTGATTTTAAGTATATATATTCCTCATATACAAGTAATTTCGATAGCTAAATATTGACTCCCATAATCATGCATCCAGGATCAGTCCATCCCAGCGATTGATCCCCGTTTTATTTGTAGAAGTACGAATTAATTAACCGAGGACTATTGGATTTCGCTAGTGTCATCCTTATTCATCGTATTTTCACTGAGTTGGAATAAGAAAAAGATCAGCACAAATAATTAGAGAAGTAATTAGTCTAATCTTAGACGTAGATTTGTAAACTATGAAGCTGTGTCTATATTCTTGATTTCATTATTATTTATTGAAACTTGAAATCTCGAATATGTGAAATCTTGAATATGTGAAATCTCTCAAATAATATACTAGTCCTTTAAAAAAAGAAAAAATTATATATAGTTATATACTACTAATATAGTTATAGTGTACTATTAATTTTTACTGTGAATTCTTCAGAATTAAAAATTAGCAACACTACTGTACCAAGTAGTAGTATTTGTTTCAAAAGGTGTGCTCCTTGGATTTGGTGTTTATGAATTCTATGTAACATCAAAGTTGGAGTCAAATTCGTCCACCGCCCTAATTATGAGGTGTCAAGTCTGCAACTGAAGTGACACATGAGTGTTCACATGTTCCGTGTTTTCACTGATAGTACCATATCAACAACTAATAATATATACACTGACAATAAAACTCATTGATGTGTTTAATGTAAAACTATTATGTCAAATAGATAAGATAAGATAACACGCTCATTTCAAGTAATTGAACATTTCGCATGATCATATTCATTGAATAGAGAGGCTGCCCGGCCCGACAGCCAGCTATATCCAACATATGCCGTCAAGAGGACAAAATGATCTTGCTACAAATATTTATTATAGGGTCCGTTTGGCAACTGGGTATAACACATTTGCATTTCGGTTGAACACTGGGCACGAAAGTTACCACCTGTTAGATAACATGTTTACTGTAACTAGTCCTGGCAAAAAAATAAAACATATAGTATAAAATATGTAGTAATGAGGAAGAATCTGCCCTTCATTTATTGGTAAGGTGTGCTTTTGCTAAAGCTTGTTGGAGGTATTTTGGAGTAAGCTTGAATGCAGATGACTCGGAAAGCCTCAAAGGTGTTCTTTAATTTGCTGAACATAAAGGAAACAAATATCATAGAGAATATTGGAGTCATTCTGTGGTCGATTTGGAGGCAAGGTAATGCAAAATTGTGGACGGGGCAGCTTCTTAGCCCAAAGCACATGGTAACTTATGGCCTTAACTATCTGAAGGAGTGGAGGGAAGTGCGGACAAGAAGGACAGCCCAAATTCAACATAGGCCGAGGACATTTCGTTGGCATAAACCATGTAATGGAGTGGTAAAATGCAACGTTGATGCTGCGTTATTCGAAGCGGATCAGGGAATAGGGATTGACATGGTGCTGAGAAACAGTACTAAAAAACATGATATCACCGATGGAATTTTTAATACAGATGCATGTCCGTCGGAGTATTAGAGATTTCTGACAGAAAAAAAGTCCCTCAGAAATTTTCCGACAGACTTGAAATTCCATCAGAAAGTTCTGACGGCAGAGACTTGGCCATCGGAAATTTCCAACGGAAGATAACAAATTCCCTCATAAATATACTTAAAAATATATTTTAATTATCCTTTATAAAATCTTGAAAGTTTTCTTTCTTTATTATACTAAATATTGTCAATTAAAACTTTTTTTTCGAAAAGTTTGCAGTAAGTTTTATTTTTTAACTATAATAATAACTAGTAATTTACTCATGCGTTGCACGAGATAATATTATCAGATAAAATAAACACTTTAATAGAAGTAATCATGAAAAATAATAGAATGTGGTTATTTGTGCAAAGCAATGGATACATTCCTCACTTCAACATTATAAGTTTATGTGTGTTGCATGGTTAAACTATAATATTTGATCATTTATGTGTATCGAGAAAAACATTATAAGTGATACCCGTAGTATGATATAGTTGATAGAAGTTAAACAAAGAATATTACTCCGTCTATCCCATCAAATTATTCCCCTTTCATTTTTAAACTGATTAAAAAAAAGTTAATTAATGTTGTTTAACACCATACAATTTTGTGCATATTTGATTTAAGCTAAAGATTCATCCGTATTTGATTTAAGCTAAAGAAATAATGATAAAAATCACTGATTTAAGTTATCTATATTTAGTTCCAGTTAGAAAAAGATTAATGAGAATCATTAATTTAAGTAGCGTTTGTTGCAAAGGCATAATTTAAAATACAATCAAAGTTACATTCTTCTGATATATTGTAGAGTGTTTGCAAATTGGATTAAATTAAAAAATATAAGATATCTTTTAAGTGAGAGGATATGTATATAAAAGCTAAAATTAAGAATAAATTATATCTTTTATTTAGGGTGTTTAAATTTTGTTAGAGATAAGTGAATAGTATTTTAAGAAATTAGGTTTGTTAGACTACATAGTCAAATGAATTTAAAGTATAGATGACATATTTAATATAATAAAGTTTGATGAGATAATAAATAATACATAAGTCCAATGCTTCAAAAAGAAAATTTATTATTTTTAAATTAACAATAACTAAAAGATACTTCATATATATTGTTTGGCAACACAAAAACAATACAAGCTAGCCTAGTGGTTGGGAATTTGCTCCTCAACCTCCAAGTCCATGGTTTGAGTCCTCCATTTGCATAATAGAAGGGATTTATTCGCGGGTTGTGGTTCAGGCGTGGGTCGGTTCATAGGTCGGGTTGAAAAATATTTTTTCAATTATTTTATTTTTCTAATGTCCGTCGGAAATTTCCGATGGACGGCCATATTTCAGCTTCCATCGTAAATTTTCCGCCGGAAAAATTTTCGACTGATTTCTCTCCATCGAAAAGTATTACCGAGTAGGGTATCACCAACGGATTTTCTGACGGATTTTTTCCATCGGTGATGGCTGTTTCCGACGAATTTCTCAGTTTCACCGACGGAAATGTCCGTCGGTGATGCCCTATTTTCTAATGGTGAGATGAGAATGGAGGATTTCTTGGCTGTCGTACGCAAGTTTTTGAGGGCGTATGTGCTGTTAAAGAAGCAGAGGCAATAGGAGCTCGAGAAGCTCTATTGTGGTTGCTTTCTTTGGGATTACAAGCAGCGACAGGTGAGCTAGATACTAGGGTTGTAGTAGATACTATTTACAAGTATGAAGACAATGCTACGGAGTACGGACTTCTTATGGAGGACATTAGACGTCCCCTTCAAGGACTTGTAAATTACACTATTACGTTTGCCCTTAGACAAACAAACATGGCTGCGCAAAAATTAGCAAAGAGGGCTGAATATTCCCCATCCGTTGTACTATGAATTTGGCACTCGAGTGGCTTCATAGGCAACTTGCTATTGATGTATTGGACGATCCAGTTACTAATGAAAATTAATTTTTCTTCTTCAAAAAAAAATAAAATAAAAAAAGAGGCACAAACTAAATTGCATGTACTCCATGAAGTTATATAAACAAAAAATTATTAAATCACTGATTATAAGGTTACAGTTCATGCAAAAGATTGTTAAAGTGTCTTACATTCAACAAGAAAATTATCTCTCATTTTATTCCATCTTAACAAATTTTCATTATTGAAAATACTTGTAGATAATGTGTTTATTGCTGGCCAAATAAAATTAAAGAATGATAATAAAAATTCTTCAACCACACTAGGCTATAACGTAGTTTGGTCTAATGAAGGATCCGTCCCTATTTAGCGCCTAACTTTATACGTTAATTTGAAAGTCTGGCAAACGATGCCAACTCAAAAAAAAAAAAAAAATTGAAAATTTTCTTTTTTTAAGCTTGTAAAAAAAAATTATATATAATATATAAGACAATTAAGCCGTGTGTACTTTCCGTCTCACTCTTTTGGCCCACCCCCAATAACGTCTGGCTCTGCCATTGATTGGTACCATAATTCCTGATGCTAAATCAAGTCGCGGTTCTATGATGTTGTAATGTTTTCTTAAGATGATCAAGATCGATTATAGAAAAGTTGAGATTGACGAATGAAAATTTATTTAGATTTCATCGTTGTCATTAAGATGGTGAAAAATACAATCTATTCTACACCATATTTGATGGAGAGTGATAAGGAATTTTTTTTGATCTATGAATTGAGAAAGGAAAAGAAAAATTACAATCCCCGATAAATCATGGAACACTAATCCTGGTTAATATGCTCCAATTACATTATTGAAAAAAGTTAAATAAAAAAAAAAGAAAAGAAAAGAAAAGAAAAGGACAAGACAATCACATTTCTCAATAGAATATCCTCTTACCTATGTGCTTTACACTTTTTTTTTTCCCTTACTTGTAATCCTTTGATTTTCTTCTTTAAATTTTAATTTCTAATAGAGTTTTACAAAATTTCTCAAAAATTTTACTCCACAGATCAAAAGGCAATCCGATGCGCTCCACAATTGACAGATCAAGGGGGCGATAAAAAGCAATTTATACTACCAATCACGTTTTCTCTCGTCCCTGACTAAATGTAAGTTGAGAAACTCTATTCGCCTTGGTAATGTTATATATGCGTGAATGGTACTTAATAGTTACCAAGCAATCTGGAAAATGGTTAGTGCCTGTTTCTTTTGAGCAAACAAATATGCAAAGGAACTCATATCTATTCTCTGCTAATCACAGAGGTGCTCCATAATTGGTAGTTACAGATTAGGAGCTGTTGTTTTCCTTCCTAGAGTTTGTGCAAGCCATCAGTATCATCACTGCCCAGGCGCCTTGCTGGTCACACAACATTGACATAAAAAGTTTGCTATAACTTTTAGGTGTGTTATAACAGATCCATCAACTCAGAAGGTCCTAAAACAGTAAGGCAAGATTCCCATTAGCCAAGGGAAATTCTTCAGTCAAGAAAACTTACAGATGCTATTGCAGATTTATGCATCTATGCATGCTCAACAGACTAAAATTAGACCCCCTGCTAATGATTTGAACTCCATAAAATTATTTAGGCTGTCCAATTAATTAAACATTCAAATTTGAGGCCTACAACTCTCAAGACTCGAACATATAAAATTATTCAGCAGAAAGCAAGACCAGCAAGTTCCAGCAAACGTCTTGATTCTGGGCATCAATCACCACCTTTCAAATGCTTTTATGCATTAGACAGCCAAACAATACCTGCATCTGCTGTGTTCTCACTGAATATATTATGGAACTGCTTTTCAGTTTAGACTTTTGGGTTTTTTTTTTT
>CAVNYN010203056.1:0-32587 GCA_963692815.1 Nyctanthes arbor-tristis | reverse complement strand
CCCCCCCCCCCCCCCCCCCCCCCCCCCCCCCCCCCCCCCCCCCCCCCCCCCCCCCCCCCCCCCCCCCCCCCCCCCCCCCCCCCCCCCCCCCGCTAGGCTTGAGCCTAATAGGCCCAAAACTCCTCGTTTTTGCTTTTTTCTCACTTTCTTTTTCTTCTTCCTTTATTTTTTTTATTTATTTATTTATTTTGGGGAAGAGTTAATATTTGTGTTGCCAATTTGTTTTGGAAATTTTACAACCTCACAGTTAAATAATGATCTTTAATTTTTAAAGTTTGGGTCTAATCTTAAATTGACTATGAGTTTAATAAGTAGACTCGACTTACGTTTTACATATATATTTAAATGAGACGTCTATAAGAAATTTTCTAGGCGATGATGGGTTGGATAATTTATAGTTTAATATTTTTTTAAGTGTTGCAATAAAATTTCTACTAGCCTGCTAAGAAAAAGGTTTCTAGTTCCACTCCTGCTTCAATAGATACATGCTACATGGGTGGTAAGTTTTGTTACAAAACTTTCGAAAGGTTTTTACACATTTTCATTTTCTCGGGAGGAGTTGGATTTTTATTATTATTTTTATTGGTACATTTTTGGGGGACAAATTATTAATTAATGGCCGAAGTAAACTAAGAACGTTTCGTACGCGGATGTGAATCGATTTTGCTAGTAAACATTCGTAATGCATCCATGCCCGTCCCAAAAAGATTCGTTATTTAAAAAATTTATGAAAAAAGGGCCTTTTTTTCAATTAGTTAATTAATAATATATTAAATTAATGAAAAATTTTCAAAAATCTCTTGAAAATTTTGTAACAAAAACCACACACCATGTGTGGCGTGTATGAATATAGCCACATTGAAATACACGTGACATACATGAAATATACGTGATGTGTATCCATACATGTCATACGATATGAGAGGTTTTTTTACAAAACTTATGTGAGATTTTTGAAAATTTTCTCTAAGTTAAATATTAATCAATTATCACCACCACCACCACCACCCATTAATCAAACCCAATATTGAATTTTCATGCTCTTCACATTGTGCAACAACCAATATGATTAATTGCTGAGTTGTGCTCATACAAGGACAAAAGTTCAAAAAATATATATATATTTGAAGTTGGCCTTTCTCATATATATGTATTTTTTTTTTCTCTCAAAAGTATTCGTGTTTCTATCTCCTTTTTGGGAAAATAGGCAAACAAAAGTACAGATCAACTTCAAGTTTCTTGTTAGAGAATGTGAACTGACTTTGTTTTAAGTTCACACAAGTAATAAACGATGGAATAGTTAAAGGTAATAAAAGATGGAATAGTTAAAGGAACTAAAGGAACTAAGGAAGAATATCTGCATTAAAATTCCTCTCTTCGTTTCTAATATTCCTTTCTTTTGCCAAAATTTGGACGATTGATAGCATACGTAAAGAAAGTTTGATGCCAAACACGAATTAATGTTCCTTGATTCATGTGAACATTAAGAGTTCGGTAAAAACTACTAATATGCTAATAAAATAATAGTATTATTAGATTTATTATTAGATGAGTTTGGAATCTTTTTTGTGCACATTAAATATACGCCTTTACTATGATAATTTGGTTTTTTTGTCCCTCGTATTCTAAAGGCAAAACCAAGGGAAACGAGGGGGGAATATGGCCACTTTAATTAACCTAATCAAAACCTCTATAACTTGGCACACAAGTCCTTACCTTTCAAGAAAAAATAGAAAACTATCATATGATTTAATAAGATCATCATCATCATAAAGTAAAATACTCCCTCCGTGACTCAAAGATATATATTCCATTATTCTTTTGTCATCTGTCCCAAATTATATCTCACCAGTCCATACTACTTTTGAATTTTCTAATATATCATTTGCTTGTGTCTTTAATGCATGCACTCAAACATGGACTAAATATCGATCCACGCCTAGCTTTGCCAATGAATTCGCTGCTGGAACTTAGTCATCAGCTACATTATTAAACTACTGCTACCTTCCTTTCCGCTACTTTCTCTGCTTTAGGGTAACAAAAATGTCCCATGCCACCCAGGCAGAAAAATGAAATGGCAACTAGACTAGTTAGTACTTTTGTTATTCTTAAAAAAGCAACCATGTGTTAGTTCAAATTGTACTCTAGTCATTGAGATACTCACATTTCGGATTAAAGGTCCTAAGTTCAAACTACACTTACCCCTCTCCGAATTTCCATCCCCACCCCTATATCATTGATTTCTATTCAATCAAATCGAGTTCCTTGTATGGAACTCGACTTCCAATAAGAAACAGTCACATCTGACTCAATAGAAAAACTCTATCTATATCCCATTGTATCAAAAAAAGAAAATAATAATAAAACAACCACGTATGTGTGTACAGTTTCACTTTTTCAACTTTTAGTAAATGAATGCCAATTGAACGGTCTCGATAAATATAGCTCTATACTATTATTCTTACTAGTTGTATACCGTGCGTTGTACGAAATAAAATAATTAACAAAAAAATGCTTAGTAATTTAAAAAACTAAATAATATAATTTTATTGTGTACTACTCACTCATATATATATATATATATTACTAATATACATAAACGCACAATATTTTCACTTAATATAAAACTAATTAAATTGTAATTCATAGAACAATACTATTAAGCAATAAAAATGTGAATGAAGAATTTTTACAAAATTAATTTCATATTGAGTGTGGAAACTAAGAAACCATGAAAAAGAGAAGATGTGAAATTTATACAACTCCAAATTACCTTACACTCACATCCTTATTTAATAGGGTGCGGATGGTATTCATTTATCAGAATGAATTATTTTCTACATTTATTCTCCATCATATATTCTTGGAAAAATTATTTTTCGCATTTCCTCATTACTATTCACTAAATCTGCTCTAAAAAATTTAAAGCACACGGTCTCCTATTACAAAGCCTCCAATTACAAAAGACCCAAGTGAACCGATATTATAACAAAAGATAAATTCTATATGATTTACCATTTACCCCTAAAATTAATTTTTAACAAATTTTCGTTTTAAAAAGAATTTTTTATTTTTATTCTAAATCATTATCATCAAATATTATTACTATCGTATATCCTCAACTTAAATTTTCAACCAATATATAGGTTCTCAGAGAAAACACAAATAATAAATTAGATAACGTACTAAATATATAACCCTGTATTTTATGACGTGTAGTTTATCGTGTTGAATTAAAATAAAAGTTTTGAAACTGATTTAATTTTACTTTATTATTATATCATCATCAATCTCACGAGTAAGCATTAATCGAAATAAGAAAAAGTCTCAATAACCCAATACTTGAAATTTGTCAATCAAATGTCAGAATACTGAAGAAATATTAAATATTTGAAAATAGTCTAAAAACTAATAGAATATGTATAACAAAAATTAATGGATAACAAATAGTATATTATATATAGAATAAAAAATATATAACTTTTTGTATATTAATATAAAATAAAATAAAATAAAATAATAGCAAAATGTAACTAATGGATAAGTATTACTTTTTCTGAAGATAATGGATTATTATTATTGTTAATATTATAAAATAAAAAAATAAAAGAAGCATATAAAAGTAGAATAGTGGTTTTGGCGAGAAAACTTACATATGACCACTATCCTACTTTAATATATATATATATATATATATATAAGATTCTTACTAATACATAATATTATTCGGTTTGTAGGAAATTTTCTCCTACCAGCTAACTGGAAAGTTAAATAGTTATCAACTAGATAACATATAAACGGAGGGATACGAGGTATCTGTTTGTTTTATTGGTTAGTTTGCACAATATCATCCATTTATTCAATTTAAGAACCACAATTACTTAATAAGTTTTTTTTTTTTTTTAAATCCATTTCTCTATATGTTGGGAACGAGGCGCCTAATTTTCTTAATGCCTTCTTATTGTATGATTTAGTTGGTTCATCTTATCAATAAATGCCTCTATTCAATAATAATAATAATAATAATAATAATAATAATAATAATAATAATAATAATAATAATAATAATAAATAAAAACAATATCGAGCACTCATTGCATCTGAAAAGCAACACAATAAAACAAAAATGCAGTGGTTATACAACGATGCAGACAATTAAGGGGTTGTTATTATAACATAAAAATGGCCCGCTTCTATATATTTTTTAAATGCCCTATTTTGCAATTTGATAAATGTGTGTGCCCAGACTTACCTAATATATTATCTATTTTTTCAATTAATAAAGAAAATATAAAAAGTAATGTCAGATAAGTTTTTGGCGTCTTCTCTTCGATCAATCTTCTAAATTTAATCTCTCATCAGATATTTGGTGTCATTTATATCGTCAGACACATGTGTTAGAAGATCATCAATGAAAACTCATGATCTTCTATATATTATTATATAGGTGTCTAAAACCCCTTCAGACGTTTGGCGAAAGATTGGGACTAATCAATCTTCTTTAAGTTTTATGAAGAAAGGAAAAGTCGGATTAAATCCCCATTTTACCTCCGGTGTTTAGTGCCAATTTATAGGAGTATTGAAAAGTGAAAGTAATACTCCCTCCATCATGTAAAGATGATCCCTGATTCCTTTTCCCCACGAATTATTATATATATAATAAGGGTAGAATCTATATCTATTTCTATATATTAATTAAAGAAAATTAGTTTGCGGTACCTTTGTACCATAATTTTCCTTCCAGAAGTTTGTTATCAGGGTCTTTTTCGACATTTTATATTATATTGCGTAACTCCTGCGGTATTATGAATTTTTCAATTTTTTATTCTCTTCTTCCTTATCCATTTAGTAACTAATATATAATTATCATCATTTAATTTTTTAAATTATAGATAAATTTAATTCTCCAATTACCCAACTGATAGATAAGTGTCCATCTCCTCAAAATTCGTAGTTTATAATTAATAGAAATTAAACATATATATTTTTAGTTTAAGTTAACTGAAAATTATAATTATACTTTTTTCTTTATCTTTCTTGGTACGAATATTAATAATTATTAATTTTAGTTAAAAAACATATGATTACTTTTACATATTATTAATTTATATAATTTTCATGCTGTCTAGCTTTATTGGTTTCAAATAAAAAATGTTTTTAGAGTATGTTATACGGTTCAACTAATAATTATTTCATATAATGTTTAAAATAGTGTAAAAAATAAAATTATATCTATTTTTGTTAACGATAATAACTGAGTTAAAATTTGCTGTAAATTATAGTTACCTTAACATGACAATAACAAATTTACATTATTATTTGTTTAACATAACTTTATAAAATTTCACCATAATAAAAAAAAAAGGAAAAACTAACTTATAAACTTTCATATTGTTTTTTTTTTTTTAAATAACTTGATATGTATTCTTTTTGTACAACGCTTGTACGTGTGAGAATCTTGTGATATATAAATTGTTACGTAACATAATGTTCGTAATGTGATTTGTTAGTTATAAATACGGGTAATTTCGTTTAAATAAGTAATTTTCTTAATTTTTCTTCCATGAAAGTATTTTATTAATAGTAAATGAAATGTGATCTGTGAATTGTAATTTCTTAAAATATGGTATGCAAATTCTAAATATATTATAAACTCAGTATATATTTTGTTAATTTCCCTTCAAAAAAAATTATAAAATTTCATATTATTTCTTTTTTAAATAAATTTGAAAGGTATTCTTTCCGTGCAACGTACATGTGAGAATCTAGTTAAATATAATAAAGGTATAGTATGAAAATTGTGGATTAAATTTAATAACAGTGTTGTTAAGTAAATAAGGATATAGTAGGAAGATTGTGTATTAAATTTACTTTTCCACATATATATATAAATATATATATTAAATACTTTTTCTTAATATGTGTGAAAAATGGTAGGGAAATATATGTACTGAGGAAGTACTAAAGAAGATTATTCTTACCTCACATTAGTTTAAACAATGGTTGTTTCCTCGTCTAATGGCAGTTGAACTAATTTCCATCATGCCGGTCTTTAATAAACTTTATTGCTCCTTTCTTCAATGACCATTACTAGAAAATAGTCATTCGTTCGATAATCGGCCTCAAACACCTCGAGTTGACAAATGTGATGGAACAACCGAATTGATGATTTGATTGTATTACTTGATTCAAGAAAGTTCAAAGATTTGCAAATGTCATCAGTGATAACAATGACGGTAAACATGTTAATAAAACATGGTTTTTAAGATGTGAATGGACATGTGAATGCCCATACGAGCAACACAATCTATGACGTACCTAGTAATTGAATCAAAGCAAAAATATATAACTTTTGAAGAAACGATGACAATCGCCCACTTACTATAAGAGAACGGATCAATAGAATACAGGTTTTGGAAAGAGAAAAAAGTCTGATTGTTATTAGAATGATGAAAGAAGGAAGAACAAGGAAAGGGACTATTAGCCTAACCAACAAAAAACATCGCAAGAACATTTGGTTCTCATCGGATACATCGTATAACCTCAATAAATATGATCATATTTGATTTCTATCTAATATGACCACGCTCTATGTGATATTGTTACAATTGATCAAATCATATTACATTTAATTTCTATCAAGTACGATCATGTTTGATGAATTTGATTATCACGTTTCATCAAGATTGATGACATTTGATATCACAATAGTTTTGTATAAACGATCAGGTCATAGTGAACAGTGAATGACTAATATATTGAATAATGATAAGACATTATTCGATTGGTGGAAAGTCAAGAGATCATATTAATTCTGCACCAACGATAATGACAATTGAACTGAGTTTAAAATTATTTGATTGGCGGAAGGACAATTGATACTATATGGTTATGATGATCAATGATTATCGAACGAACAAATGGAGAGCGAATAAAGGCGTTCTTGTAACCAAAATAGGACAATATTAAAGGAGAGCAAAAGATAAAAAGTCTATTAAAGGCCATTATGAAGGAAATTAATTGATGAATTGTCCTAAATGAGGAAATAGCTCTCAATGTGAGGGAAAAATTTCTAGTACTCCGGGTGTACTATAGATTTGGTACACCTTCCATTTATTTCATGACATGTTAATTATAAGACTCGTTTAACTCACCCACTAAATTAGATGACTCATTACTATTAACACCGTTAAATTTACATCTAATTTTTGTGCCTACTTTTTTTCATTTTTTTTCATGTTTTTATTGCGTGGAATTCAACTTCATTATTTATTTATTTATTTTTTCCTCTTCACATTTCTCTTGTAAGTTCTTCACATTCACTTTTCAAACTATTTCTTTTTTTATTGTGTTAGAATGCTAAATGCAAAAGAAAAAAAAGATGTTTCATATAAAATAAAATTTGTCGAAAAATGTAAGTTAAATTGACGTGTTATTAATTAGTCAAAACAATATAACTATTTTCTCTTGCTAATTTTGGACGATGACAAGTAAAAATTGTTACTTTTGCATTTTCAATAGGACTATTTTGCTATGAAAAACAACTTGGTTTCAATAAAATAAATCAAGAGAAAAACTAAGTAAAATTATCAAGAGAAAAACTATCGTACAAAATAAAATCACGTGAAATTTTTCAAAAGTATATATATTATGGATAGAAAAAAACTAGACAAGACACTAGCTATTTTAATTACATTTTTCACCTACAATCTTCAGAGCATACTAATTGTGTTGGTGCCTAAAAAATAAAAAAAATAAAATAAAGTTTGTCAGAAAAGATTCGATTTTCCCCCTTAAAGTTGACAAAATTGAAAAACAAAAATCATTAATAAACGAAGAAATATCATGACACGAAAGTGAAAATGGGGAAAAGGAAAGAAATCAATACACTGTATGAGGTATCGAAAATGGCTGGGGAAGTTTAAATATAAAAAAGACAAAAGAAAAAAAAAAGAAAAATTAAACAACGAAAGTATGAAATTGAATGTAAATTTAACGATGCTAATCTTGATGAAAGAAATCAAATACAATGTATGAGGTATCGAAAATTGCTGGGAAGCTTAAATATTAAAAAGACAAAAGAAAAAAAAAAGAAAAATTAAACAACGAAAGTATGAAATTGAATGTAAATTTAGCGATGCTAATCTTGATGAATTAACTAATTTGGTGAGTGAGTTAAGTGGGTCACATAATTACACGTGTGTTAAAATAAATGGATGAAGTACTGAGTATACGCTACATACGGAGTACTAAAAATTTTTCCCAATGTGAGAAACTAGTTACACATTCCTCTTATATAAATATATAATAGTAAATAAATACCGTCATTCTAGATAACGACATGGTTTTTGTAGATCTGAGTTTTTCTTTCTTTTTTGTAAAGTTATGTATTGTTAACGGGTGATTAAACATGCACCAATATATTGTAAATTTTAAAGTTTTCTCATCACATTTACTCTATTATTATTAGTTGTGGTCCCGTAAATACCTGCTAAGTTTGGACAACAAGATGTCACCCTAGCTTCTCCCTTAATTTTCTCAATAATAAAGCACAAAAGTTAATAATAGAAAGGGGGGAAAGGGTTTTTGGGTTTAAACTATGAAGGATCCGAGACGAAGCCTTTCAGTTCGGCAGCCAGCAGGGTTGTGGAGCAAACCGATGCGGGAGGAGCCATGGAATTATTTGGCACCACTTTGGCCAGCTTCCCTGTGTCGAAAAACTATATCTTTGAAGTTATTACTTGATATTGACAGTGGATCTTATGACTTTACCCCATACGAGGGTACTTGGTCACCCACTTAGTCGTGTCTTTTGTTTTATCTTCTATGTTCTGTAGTGACTGGACCGAATGTATAATCTTGTACATTAGTTTGACAGTTAGCCGAGCCTTGTGAAATAAAACTCGTTTTACTCAAAAAAAATGGCTAATGGACATAAACGAGTATACCCTCAAGTATTTTAATAAGAGTAGAATTAATTAAAAAAAAAAAGAAATGAAAATCTCAATGCTGTGCTATAAAAAAGCCGTTCGCATTTTATAACACTAGATGCCTATTTTTGCGTCTAAACACAGACGTTGATTTTACGATTTTTTTCTTATATTTTTTAAAACATTGTTAGGTAATATAATGATGTCAGTAAGTTTCTAATGGTATTTGTAGCCACTTCCTTGCCGCCAAGTGCCAACAGTTGATGTGATAAAATGAAGAGGGGATATGTAGTAATAGGCGGTAAATGTTGATATTTTATTGATTTGTGTTATACTATTAGAGAATTTTTAATATATAGTTATAGTCATAGTTATAAAATAAATTGACAATTGACAAAAAATGTTTATTTGATACATTAAATATTTAACATTGTCATGGAGAATGTCATGACAATGTCAACCATTAATTTATCCAATTCAAAAATTTCTATATCTTCTTTTTTTTTTTTTTTTAAATCTCTAATAATAATTTGACAATTATACAATGTTGACATTGTTGTAGTGGAGATTTTTTTTAATGTAATGTCAATATTTTTTTACACACATCCACTTAAGACATTTTATATTAACTTTGCATTGGAGATGCTTTTAGTGTCATAGACCTACAGAGTGTTTGGTTAGGTAGATTATAATTTATTTTGATTATAATTTATCACACGACATCATTTCATTAGTTTCACTTTTTTCAAAAAGTCAAAAACTAAAAGTTAAGCTGTAATTATTTTACAAAAAGTAAGTAATAAAATGATACCACGTAACATGTTATAATCAAACAAATAATTTAAACCCTTAAAAGTTAAAAAATGGTACTTATTGAATACTTGCCTTTAATCGCATTTCGAAGAACTTCAGGAAATGAATTCGACGCAATCTACGGAACCGAAAGTGGAATTCCATGTGGCTTGGAAGTCTCCAACGCTGATTAAAAATGCATTAACAATGTCTGCAACGGCTCAAGAGGAAATAGAAGGTAATAAGGTCGATGATGATGTGACATAATATCAGTCATGAAATGATAAAGTGGCTATTGACGTTATTATGGTGCTATACGTTGATGTGGCTTGCGTCTTAGTGTAAGAAACAAATGACATGGTTTCTAAGAGCATCTTCAATGCATAAAGTCATTCACCATGGTCCAAAAAAAGAGAGAAAGAGAGAAGTTAATTATTTTAATTGTATGTTAGTGGAAAGAGGTGTAGGAAAAAAAGAGAGGAAAAAGTGAAAAAGAGGAGATAGATAGAGATTCAAAAATAACGATAAAATAGTAGTGGTAAAGTCTTGAATGAATGTCTAAATTTAGACCTTACACAACATATGAGGGAGGAAAAGTAATGAATAAGTGGTGCAAATGAGAGAAAAATGATTAAAAGAAAAAAAATAAAATTAAATAGGAAACATGTAGGGCCATTCAAAATTTTTGTGTGTATCCCTCTCCTGGAAGACATCCACCAAGGACCGGACGCATTGGAGATGCTCTAAGAAACTAAAGCAGACTCAATATTAGACGCTGATATGAGCATTTATCATTCTACAAATAATGCGACTAATATTATATCACAACATCTGTTTACTACTGTAATAACACGACTGGTGTAATATACCATAACCTTTAACTGTCAATTAAAATGCAATCACCGGCCAATCACTGGCATCTTTCACGAATAACTGCTGAACATCTGGCAACTATTTTGAGGGTTTCATTTTCAAAAATACGACAAAGATATTGGTATTAGCTAGCTAGCCAATGACGTTGGTTAACTCATTTGTCAAGAATTGGGTCGGGTCATTAATTTAACATCAATGTAGAATCTAAAAATTGAAATGACCAGATAACGGGTTTGAATAATCAGCCAATATGAAAACTGCAATAAACTATCGTGCAAACCATCAAAGAATATGTCGCGTCAAAAAAAATAAAATAAAAAAATAATCAAAGAATATTCTAGTCAATAGTTCACTGTAGAACTCGATGGAAATGAACATATGACTTAAGGGAAAAATAAATACCACAATGATTTTTCTATACAACGTTCGATTAGGTGTACCCTTTGTATCTATTTATAGACCGTTGTCCACTTCCTTCCATAAAGAAATGAGTTGTTTCTCCAATGTCCAGTAATATATAACTTCATGAATAACCATTCTCGGGAGTTAGTTATTGATTCTCCACTTAATTAAATTAACCATGTGTTGAGGAATTTCCACAATTTGTCGCACATTTAAAAATGATTTTTTGCATTAGCACGTTATTTTCACACTTACAAATGTAAGTTTACTATTTTGAATCCTGCATTGGATTTTAAATTTGTGCCTATAAATGAGTCTACAATTTATGATATCTCACACCAGTTTCATACTATTCTTAGAGAATCTCCAATGCAAAAAGTATGCATTGGAGAAAAGAGATGGAGACATTTCGAACTTTTCCTCAATGTTGATATTTTCGAAGTTTAAAATGTGTATCTCTTTCCTTCCATCCGTGTACATCTTTGCATTGGAAATCTATATCTATATCCATATTATTACACTCTTAAAACTGTTGAGCTATGTGGAGCCCACCTTCCTTTTCCATCCCAAAATTCACTACCCCATTCTCTTTTTTTTTTCCTTTTTTTTAATTAATAATTGGTGTTATTTGGTTTTCAGTATTGAATATAACTTGAACAATTTACAATGCAAACCGCGTTGCCTCTTCGACTCCTGTGTTGTTTCAATTGTACCGGCAAAAGCTTTCTACTTCCTGTCACTTATCGGTCTCTCTCTCTCTCTCTCTCTCTCTCTCTCTCTGTTTTGCTAAACTCTCCCTCTCCCGCCGCTGAATCTTCGCCTACCAACGGAGATGGAAAGCTAACCACCAATTTGATCTCGACTCGCTGGGTCTTCACTGTTCATCTCAGTAGAAGGCTAATCAAAACCCCAAATCCATCATCCATGAAATTATTTTCACCACCAAGTTTGAGTAATCAGTTTTGAAGACGGCTCCCGACAGTGAGACGGGTGTCACAGTATCGGAGATGTGAAGATGCTGGGCATCTATCTCAGTCTTTCCCAAAATTCCTGGACCACTCTTGCTGAATAACCAGGTTTCATCCTGCTGGAATTCTTATTTTGTGTAAGATTAATATTCTATTACCTTAATATTTTATCTACAATATTGTTATCTACAATTTGCAAAAAGTGTTGGGCGGGTCCAACTCATGATGATACTCAACTTAAACACAAGACAAAAGTTGGAGGATGAATTAAGTAATTTGACTGAATAAAAATTGAAAGTTTTGAGAGACACGAAATCCTAGGCCTACTAGAATTTGGTTTTGTTCCATATATATATATATATATATTGAGATTGTTTGGCTGCTTCAAGACACACGAAAGCAGAGGACACGGAAAAGGCAGAAAAGTCTTGCAATTCATCACAATTCACGCATAGGAAACTAGGAAAGTTGGAAGAATAATTCACTATTTTTGACGTCAACTTTGTGGGGGAGGAATTTCGACTTTTATTCGGTGTTCGACTTCTTTACGTGGTGGTTTCTCTAAGTTAATTCTTGGAACGGATTAAGTGATATTTTCCTCATCTCTTGTTGTTAGTGTTTATTGGATTCTATCTATTGTTAGATGAGTTGTTTGTGGTGCCAAGAATATTGTTCTTGACGGTGTTACGTGATTGTGGTAGTGTGTGGTTACCTCTTGATTTAGGGCGATAATCTTGAGAGGATAAACATTGTATTCCCATTATTATTTGGTGATAGTGGAGTTGTCGGTTTGCCCTGTCAATTTTCCCTTCTCATTGGAGGGTTTTACGACGTTAAATAATTCCTGGTGTTATTTAAATTTCCGTACATATATTATTGTTTAATATATTGATTGCCTATTTTAATCACACAGGCTTAGGAAAATTGATTAAATTCCCAACAAAAAACTCTCCAGCAACGTCACTCCACTTACCAGATTTAATCCCTTTCCTTTATCGATTTAATTCCTTTTTATTTTTCTTTGCTATTGAATTCAGTTTCGGGCTTTCGGATTTGTGTCTTGAGTAAGTTGAAAGAACGTTTTATTTATCTAAATTTCTGGTGGATTAAGCACTGATTGATCGGGTTTTGTCTTGGAAAAATGATTTTCACTTCCAAAAATCTTTCTTATATATATAATATGTGGTGTGAACATATACTTGTGTAGTTGTGAGTATGTATATGTTTATTTTCGATGTTCATGTTCAAGATTCATTTATCGCATGTATGAATTTGGTGTAGGCAATGTGGATTTGTTATGACAATCTCCTTATTGATCTGATTTCACATAAATATAGCCATGTATATATACTAATAGGGCCATGTATAGATATCTTTAGCTCGAGGACCATTGGGAAAATAATAGATATCATTCACAACATAGCGGGGAAGATCTGAACTTGAGTTGACACATGGTGATGAAAATTATTTAGATTACTTGATTAAAAAATTTGTGTTTTTCAGATCATGCTTGGAAAGTTTAATTGTTGGCATTAGACTGCATATTTTTTTGTTCATTTCGCTATAAGAATTAGAAGATGAAGTCACTATTCACTCAGCTTTCTCTAACCCAAACAGAATGTTTTGGTTAACTTTTCAACATCGCATTTTCTACCCGTTATTTGAATTCCGTGGTATTTTCTCTTGATTTTTCACAAAAACCTATTCTTTTCTCTTGAATCACTCCCAATCCCATATTTTTGTCTCTTTTTTCTGTGTATATTTCAATTACATCTCTGTTTGATCTTAGAATTTTACAAAAATAACTACCGACTTTGAGATGAAAGAGCAGCTCCCCCCCTCCGGGGGAGGGGTGGAGGGGTTCAGTGTTTTCTACTGCTCCCTCCACCCTCCAGCGTAAGTATATGTAATGTAGATATAGATTTCTATTTTACTTTATTCCATTAATTAATTTTGGGGTTGTGAAATTTTGATTTAAGTGTTTCTGTCCTTTTTCTTTTCCCATTTTTTTTCCTGTTCTTCTTAAGAATTGGAGGATGTAGCGTTGTTGATTGAAATGGGAGCCTATTCGCATGAAGTTCGGAGGATTGTTATAGCACTTAGGTTTACGATTCATTTGAGGAGAAAACTAAACACTTCAGCTCTTTCTGTGCTTCTTCCCGGTTCTGCAGCGCACTCTCTATTGTCTTCTTTCATTCCTGAGGTAACCAGTATTTTTTTCGAATGATTAACTGTACTAAACCAGGAAATTGTAGTGTTTGAACCAGGAAACTGTAGTGTTTGAATCGATTAAATATTTACTTATACTCAAGAAGTTAGTGTAAGAGACTTAGTGTCTACTAAGCGGAAAATACTGAACTTTATTTATTTAAAGTAATAGGCTGTCTATATTTGTTATGTTAGGGGGCTATCTTTAAGGTGCCAAAGTTATTATTCAGATTCTCCTATAGGGTTATATGGTATTGCTGTTGCATAGTTCTCGAGTAAACACTAATGCAAGCATGAGCAATGAAAGAAAAAATTGAACATGATTACATTATTAGCATGGTGTTGCAAAAACGATTGACCAAAAAGTCTCTTTCATCTCGAATCTTGGCATTGTATCGTAAAAGTTGATGATGTGGTTTCCATAGGGTGATTATTTCTTATTATTATGACCTCCACCTATGGTAACAAAATCCAGTATAAACTGTAAGATGATGAGCATGATATGAGGTTAATCTTAAGTTGAAGATCTATGCGAACAGTCAAGTTTTTTCTTCTTTTTATTGTATCTGATGTATGACGTTTCTTTTTGCCAATAAAAAAAAAACTGGTCTTTTGTTAATTCTAGTTCCTAATAGATGTTTATATTCTACATCCTTTTTTTCTAATGATGATGAATAGAGTGCACTGAGGAATAAAATGTCATTGATAGTTGCTAAACAAGATGTTTGATTATGTATTGATAGGAGACAAACAGAGAGAGGGAAAATATCGGGCTGCTGTGCGAGGAGGCAGAAAACAAGGAGAAATGATAGGTGGTTTTGGGTCTCTGGCCGAGGAGAAAGGCTTGAGTCGATTTTATGCTCATTATTTCTCTGGTCAATTTATGTCCGTTTTGGAATGTTTTTTTATTCTAGAAGAGGCTTGAATCAATTTTACATAGAGGGAACAACGTGTGGAAGAAAACTTCATGCTCTTAAAATGAGCTTTTTTTTTCCCGGGTTAAAACTTGCATGGATTTTTTAGTTTGGGATTTTTTTTTATTTGTATTGGAGATAGAGTTCACCATGTATATTTGTAAAGATGGAGAAAGAATTGTATCAAAATTCAAAGAATTAAATAAGTTACAATTTAGATTATACCTTATTATGGGTTTTAATCATTTATTGCCTCTTGCAAGTTGCAACTTTAAAAATCACGCTAATCCCTAGCATCTTCTCAATTATTTATTATATATAAAAGAAAGATAATTTAATCTCATGATAATTTTAATTTGGTAACGTATTAGCTAACAAAATATTAGAAAGATACTTGCTCTTCAGATGCGAAATCTTGATCTTCTACAAGAAGGTTTTACTTGGAGAAAACAGAGTTAAAAAGAGATCTTGGAGTACCCTCTAAGATATATTATATTATAGTTAATTTTATATTAAATTCTTCATCTTCCTCTATATATATATATATATATATATATAATGTATTGAACGTAAATGACTGTCTAGCAAAAGAAAATGTCAATAGTTGAATGATTGAATGTTAATGACAGTCTAGCAAAAGAAAATGTCAAGAGTTGAATGCGTTCAGTTGTTGTGTATTGGCAACCATTTAGAATTGAAGATCTTGATTTATGATATAAGGAGGTTAAACTAACAAATCTAATAACAAATGCCGTGTTCAAAAAATTTCCAAATTTTGTGATAAACTGAAATTAACTTTTGATGTTGTATTCTTTTCTTTGCTAATATTATTTAATTTATTCTGTTATAGTAGTGATATATTGCCCCTCATTATATTTTTAATTAGTTGTTGCTACCCGTGCGATGGAAAAACTAGTGCTTTTAAAAGCCTGAAGTGTTGCTCCGCGAGAATTGGATCTGGTTTCAGCTTAGAATTAATAATTGAACCCAATTTTGTAGGCCTAGTTATAGTTATACAGTTGGGCTCCTCTAAGCGTTAATTAGATAGGAGCTGGGGGTTTTAACCCCCGCGTACACCCAATTAAGGAAATCAATAATCTTTCTAGAAAAATTAGGTATTATTCTATTCTCTCTGTCCTTTCCGATGCCTACAACTTCCATCACTCCTACCATCACCGTCATCGCCACGAGTAACAGCACTGCCTCCATCGCGGATTCTTTGATCTATCTCTCCCTCCCTCTCTCTCGATGTTTCTCTCCCAACGGCTACAACTTCCCTCTCTCTGATCACCATTGTCATGAGTAACAGCGCTACCTTCGGCGCGGATTCATTGATTTTTGCATTCATCCATATGAGTATGCGTTTGTGTTTTGTCTTGATTTCAGTTTTGATTTGTTTTCTTGTGTTGATTTTTAGTTTTTGAGCTTGTTTGATGCTCTTTATTTGTCAAAATGTGGAGAATTTATAATGAGAGAGGCAGGATATGTATTAGGAATGTAAAAAGATTTAAAATATATGATTGTAATTGAATAATTATCAAATCAAATGTTAAATCAGTGGTAGGTAAAATTATAAATTGGTAAAATAAAAAGCATCAAACAAGTGCTTTGTGTTGAATCTCCAATGTTAAATCAGATTTGATTTTTGATTTTTTGCATCCATCGATCTTATATGAGTTTGCATTTGTGTTTTTGTGTTGATTTTAGTTTCAATTTCTTTTCTGGTGTTGATTTCAGTTTTTCTATTTAATTTCTAGCTAGTTGAGGTTGTTGTGTTGTTGTAACTCGGTGTTCTAGTGAGTTATGATAATAGCATCACCGGCGAGTCATAACTCGCTGGGTTGTTACTCAAGTGTTACTTTTCTTTGCCTCAGCAGTGATGAGTCATATTGTGACTAACCATTAAGATCACAATGGACCACTTGAAATTTTCAACTTGAAATTTTCAAATTGTGCAATATGGTCCTTTTTTTTTTTGTAAACTATTTCTGATATGTTTGTATTTATCAATATAGTCCTAATTAGATGATATACCCATTTTTTAACAAGATTTATCAAGATTTTGAATTTTTTAACAGGGTGTGATTACCAAAGATTTTGTACGAAAAATGAGTTTTTCACTTAAATTCATACTTTTGTAGTGTTTAATTAACATTTTTCCAGGGAAAACATTTTTCACCTTTTGGTCACGTGACCATATTTTCCTTGAAAACAAGGAAAATATTTTCCTATTGGAGTGTACTTTTTTTCCTAGGTAATTCACATTTTTTCTCGGGAATTTCAATTTCAATCAAATATTTTGCAATTTATTTTCTATGAAATTCAATTACCGGTAATTCAATTAGCCAAAAAATATTTTCTCTCTGAATAAATTACATACTTATAATCAAACTCACCCTGATGGCAAATTTACCCTCTTTAATTGCAAAAACACCCTTATGATTTTATTTTTTTCTTTTTATTATTATTTAAATAAAAAATTTTGTTATCATAATTAATAATTTTAATGTTTTTTAATTTATGAAAAGTATGCATTATAAAATCCCACTATCACCCAAACCCTAATTATTTACCACTTTCATTTTTTATCCCAACAAAACTTTCTCCCCCATAGCCGTCGCTTGCCACCGCCACCCCCACCCATTGTTTAGATTGGGGGCCATCAGCGTCTGCTGTTGCTTGGTTCCATGTTTCTCTCTTTTTTTCCCTGCTTTTTCTTTTTTTTTTCTTTTTTTTTTTAACATTTCATTTTGGATTTTGGTTTTCTTTCCCTATAACATAATACCGTGTTTGGGTGAGTTTCTGGGGTATTTTTGTTATCGTGCTCACACCATTTCATGGTTTAGTTTTGTGTTAACATGATCATTTTTTGGATTGTTACTTTTTTTTTATTGGTAACATGGATTCGATTTTTTGTTGTCATCGTGTTCTTGTGTTTTTTGCAATGTTAACACTCTTTAACATGACTTTGGTGTTTTTAGTGGTTGTTACCATTTTTTTCTTTTTATTTTTGCATGATTTTTTTTTTTTTTTGTTACCATTCTTTTCTTTCCTTTTTTTTACGTTGTTACTATCATTATTATTTTTTTGTTACCATTCTTTTTGTTTTTATTTTCACATAATTTTTTTGTGGTGTTGTTACCCTTTTTTTCCTATGAGTTTAGGTTGTTTCGTTTCTAAATCTTTTCCGCGCGTGTTAAGTTTTTTCTTTTTTCTTTTTTGGATTTTTTATTACTAGTTTTATTTTTCTTTTTTTATTTATTTAGCGATGGCAATGGCAACATCGGCGGTGACACGGTGGTGGTTTTGTCGGTTTTTTCTTTTTTTTTTTTTAAACCAAAACCTTTCATTGCTATAGATGGCCAATGTTAGTAGATAAAAAGTTTACAATGAAAGGAGGATGTGATAACACCCAACTCATATCACAATTACAATCATAGCCAGATCTAGCCAAACTATGAGCTACTCTATTTTCTTATTGCCTCATAGCTCTAACTTCAAATGCCTCGAGGCTTTGAGCAAGGGATGCAATCCTTTTCAATAGTACGGTCCTTTAGGCGCTCTGGCTTCAGACTCTCGAATTAGTTGAACAACATTTGCCTCATCCATCTCAAGCAGGGGCGGATCTCGAAGGTGTTCTCCTGGTTCATGGCACAACCCAAATTTGGTCTAGGCCTTAAGAATTTTATTTATTTTTTAATTTTTTTTTTACTTGCATTGTTAGGCTAGGGGTAAAATAATTTGGCTAGGGGAATCAAAGCTCAAAACCCGACCCAATTACTCATATCACAATTACAATCGTAACCATATCTAGCCAAACTATGAGCTACTCTATTTCCTTATTGCCTCATAGCATAACTTCAAATGCCTCAAACCTTTGAGCAAGGGATGCAATCCTTTTCAATAGTACGGTCTTTCAGGCGCTCTGGCTTCAGACTCTCGAATTAGTTGAACAACATTTGCTGCATCCATCTCAAGCATGGGTGGATCCCGAGGGTGCTCCACTGGTTCATGGCACAGCTCAAATTTGGTCTAGGCCTTAAGAATTTTATTTTTTTTTTAATTTTTTTTACTTGCATTGTTGGGCTAGGGGTCAAAGCTCAAGACCCGACCCAATTACTCAAACACTTACGATCCCTTTTTATTTTGTACATTCCGACTACCTCAATATATCATGCTGGCTACGTCCCTAATCTCAAGTACCACTTTCGGAAAACCCCTCTCCACCGCCACTTGAATTCCTCGCCGTGCCGCCAAACATTCTCCATAATAAGGACTTAATCTCCCCAACTGAATCGAGGAACATGTATGCATCATGTCTCCTTTTTCATTTTTTCATACAACTCCCAGACCCACATGAGCGTTCTCTACCTTAACAGCCGCATCCATATTTACCTTCACCCATCCCAGCTTCGGGCAAACACATCTCCTCAACTCACTCCCCATCAATATAATGTCATCTTCCCTCGTCGCACCCATCTGTAATTTCCAAAATTCCCCCATATATTCAATCGTAAGATCATGATGTGTTTGTGGCATCCAGTTTCTTTCCTTCAAACACAAATGCATTGCGGTAATACCAACTTCTCCACAACGACGCTACCATCAATTGGAATTGTTCCCGACTAATCTTCTTCCATGCATCAAGAATTGCCTCACCTAAATGTCCCTCTCTTCTAGGAATGGCAACGAGGCAGGTTCGGGGTGGGTATGCCTTCCCCTGGCCTTGCCCTATTAAGGAAATCCCCCCTCCCGTACCCATCCCGCATCCAATTCAATCGGGTACAGGGCAGGGAGGTCGGGAAGGGTATGAAAAAATTACCCGTTACACACTCCGTTAAGGAAAAAATCCTTTAAAAAAAAAAGAACGGCACGGCGTGGCAGCGGAGACTTTGAGATTAGGTGGACTAGTGGAGACTTGAAGTTGAAGGGTTTGAGTTGGACAGAGATAGAGACGAGAGGAGGGGAGTTGCTTTAGGGATAGGGTTTGGTTTGTCTTTGAATTAATTTTTTTATTTTAAGAAAACTCAAATTTTGAATGAATTAATTATTAAGGTTAGTTAAAAATTCAACAAAAATGGTACTAGTCAGGATGATTAAGGTTTATTTGATCACACCCTCACCAATTCACTACTTAGGTTTAAATTTTTTTTCAAAAAAAAATGAAATCGGGTATTGGGTCAAGGTGGATTAGGGCGGCCAGTACCCGATCTCCGACTCGATAAGACTTTGAGGCAAAATCCTTCACCCCGTACCCACTCCAAGACTTAATGGGGAGGGTACCCACGGGTATCGGGTAATACCCATCCCATTGCCATTCCTTCTCTCTTCCCCTCTCAAACACACCTACGGAGGGACTAACCTCCCACACATGTTGAATTCACTTACATCTCACGAGTGTATGATTTGCATCTTCCAATCTGTCTCCACACCTAAGGCATGTTAGAGTGTCAATAATCTTTCGCCTCCATAATAGCTCTCGTGTAGGAATTATATTAGTAAATAACTTCCACAAAAAGAACTTAATTTTACTATGGATATTCAAGTTCCATAAAAACTTCCACCACCAACTCAACCCTTCTCCACTAGCCGATACCTCCTCCCTTAGTTTCATCTACAAGCAATACCCAGATCTTACCGAATACTTCCCATTTTGCTTGAAATGCGACATAAAGCTATCCCCCACCTCCGGGTTACCCATTGGCATCGCCAATATCAAGTCACTATCGAGCATATGGAACCTTTGTTTAATTATTTCCTCATTCCATTCACCTCCTTCCATCATAATATCATGATTAGCTTTCACATCCCAACATGAACTAAAATGATAGTACTTAGTCCTTAGAATTACTACTGACAAAGAATCTGGATCAATAAGTATGCACCAAGATTGCTTAGCGAGCAAAGCCTTGTTAAAAGCACCAATGTCCTGAAAATCCACTCCACCCGCAAATTTTGATCTACAAAGGTTTCCCAAGACATCCAAGGGAGATTTTATAAAAAGGCCCAGTCAAAGCCTTAGTATTCTTTTATAGCCTCTCATTATCTTTTATGGCCTTATGGTTTAAAAGTCTATTATACCCTCCAAACTTTAATATGAAATGTCTTTGTTACCCATTATATCTAGAAAAACGAGTCTGAAGCTCTGAACAATTTGATGCTTTTGTTTCTTGTTCAACTGCTACAGCTGATTTTTTTTTTGATTTTCCTCCTTTCCATTGTTAGTGACCCTCACCTCCTTGTATCTCACTGCTTCTTTCAGATTTGTTCTACTCATTTTGATCTATGTAAGAGGAAAAGAACCCAACAAGATATAAACATTGCACATGTGAGTTAATGTATGTAAAATTCAAAATTTGTTCCAAAATATTTTAGTATTACCATTAAAAATCCACTTTGTTTTCGTGAAAATTTCCTGAAATGATTCTATGTAATCAAATTGTTCAATAAGTCACTGTATATGTACTCTATAAAGTTATATAGTCTCTGTCATACACTTCAACAGATATCTCCATCTCTAATAGAGGCCTCTTGTCAACAGAGGCCCTTTTTTAACATAGTCAACTTTTAAACAGAGAATAGAGGCTTTTTTTTAACAGATGCCACTTTTTGTTAATAGAGGCTTCTTTTAACAGATGTCATTTTTTATTAACAGATGCCCCTTTTTTATTAACAGATGCACCATTTTACAGAGGCTTTTTTTTGGTTAACGGAGGCGTATTTTTGTTAACATATGTTTAACATATGTATCTTTTAACAGAGGCTTTTTTTTGTTAATAGAAGCATCTTTTAACAAAGGCCTCTTTTTCCGTAAACAAATGACTCATTTTGACAGAGACATCTCACTTTTATTAATAGATGCCCATTTTGAGTTAACAGAGGTATCATTTAACAGAGGTCCCTTGCTGTTAACAGAGGCCCCTTCTACGTTAACAAAGGCCTCTTCTATGTCAATAGAGGCCCCCTTTTTTTTGTTAATAGATGCCTCATTTTGTTAACAGAGCCCAGTTGAGGTCAATTTTTTTTGTTAACAGAAGCATCTTTTTTCTGTTATGTTGACATATACCTCATGTCAAAATAGATGACTTTTTCAACAACCATCTATTAATTGTATTTGGTCAAACTAAATAAATATATGCAATGATATTTTATGAGGTTTAAAATATGCATATAACGATATGCATTGTCATTTAATTTCATATATGGATTCGACGACATGGATTAAGATTTCTATAGTGAAGGAATATGGAGTTGGAAATGGGACGAAAGGTATGGAAGAGTTCTGAATGGGCTTCCTATATCTACACAAACTTCGTTTACAGAATTAATTGGCAAAGTGCAACATCTTCTTAGCGTTGATTTGACATTACAAAAAATTGAGTTGTGATTTTTTTGCCCTGGGAGTGACCCGACGTTCTCTTTTCCAGTTATAATCAACTCAGACAATGAAGTGCAATGGTTTTTATCTATTGTTAAGTATGTATAATCTATCATAATTATGCAAAATTTACAACTCTAATTGAAATTGTCTCAGATAATGCATAAGAAACTCATTTACTGCAGATAGTACCTTAAGAGTTATTCCTGTTCCAGCAAAGTAACTGGATTCCACAAAGAGTGTGTCCGAGTTATATGTTCCTAGTTCACCTTCGTTTTTTTTCCTTATCAGCAGCCTTGTTGAGCCAAGTTATAACAACTTGAGCAGATCATTTATGATCTCCGATGAAGCATATGGTTGCGAGGCCGGAATGAACACATCTTCTCTTCACAAGCAACCTATTTTTTGGATCTGATTTCATTAAACATTCTCTAGATATAATACATGATTGAAGTAGTTAAATGTTTTGTCAGTATATTAATTGGAGTGTTATTTGTGATGTTACATTCCTCAAGCATGTTATTAGTTTTCCATGACTTATAGTTGAACAAACTAGACTCCCCTACTTCTAGTCTTTTATTGGATTTATAGCTTCTTTTATTGTATGATTGATTGTTTATGTAATCTGTTATCTTGATTAGTAATTGATTGTTGTTAATTTTTGCATTTAGAAATAATGCATTCACTTGAATTTCCACATTTATTCATCTTCTGCTCAATCTAGTAGGTTAGATATGTCATTGGTAACTTATATGTTACCTTTGCTAGTTATTGTTATAATTAAGCTAACTGTGATGAAGATAAAAGAAATTCTATCCACTATTATAAGCACTAATGATTATAGAAGTATAAGAAAGTTGAATATAGTGTGTTAGGGATTTTAGATAGATATACTTAATGCTAGAAACATACAACTTATATGGGAGGTTCAATAATATCACCTGGCTTTTATGCTTTCTTAGTCATTACTGGTGTTTGAATTAAAAAAGTGCAGGACCGTGATATGGATGTGAGAAATGTTTAGTAAATTTACACGTGTAAAGTTCAACCTATTATAGAAGTTCAAGTTGTGATGTTTTGCGCCATTTATAGAATTGTCTAGTAACGTCATATGTTCTTTCTTTCTTTAAAAGAGAATCTTCTCTACTGCTCCCTTGTAAGCACTAGCCAGCTGCATACATAGCTACCATCCATTTAGCACCAATTTTATGGGTGAGAATGACTTAAAGCCCTGTATTTTTATTTGTTTTCCCTTCCATCTATCACAATGCTTTACACTTTTCTACCCTTTGTTTCTTACCGTTGCTTTTAGTAAGAACTCAGTTGCAAAACTCTTTTCTCTACTGATTAGAATGGAAAACCTTACTTGTTACTATTTAGGCCATATCCACTTTTCTTCACAAATTACTACCTAGAAAATAATTCTACTTACTAGACTTGCAGTTTCTCAAAAACATTCATGATAAGATGTTTGACAAGTTGTACAAAATGTATAAATTTCTTTTGATTTATTCTTCCCAGCCATAATGATGGAAATTTCTTTATTTAATTTTTTCAGATGGGTAGCCTTTAATTTTTTACTAGTTTTTTGGTATTTGATTCTCTTAAGGGAAGAACAATATTGTAAATAGTAATAAAAGGACAGGGCATATAAGGATTTTATTTTCTTTGCTTTGTGCTAGAAAGAAAAAGTAAAATGAAGTGACTTGGAAAAACAAGGAAAAAATTTTGCTAGACAAATGTCTTAACTTAAAATTATGAACTAAAAACTGAATTAATGAGCTGTGTTTAAAAGTTATCTTCTGGTCATGGTCATGAGCCATGAGTCCATGGCACGTTTATTCTATTCACCTAAAAAAAAGTCCATTAGATGCATAATAAAGGTTACTAAAAACCTTTCCATACAACAGATTAACGTTGTAGTCTGATTAACGTTGCGACATTTACCATAAGATTTAGCATAAAATTGTTAGATATTATTAGCACCTCACAAATGCATGGACCTTTAGAAACATCATAACCCATTAGCCAGGCTTAAAACTCGTACAAACAGCAGCAACATCTTCCTCCAAGGAAACAAAAGGAATAGCAAAAGCTCCAACAAAAGGAAAAAAATTGAAATCTTTGTCAAATTACATTGTAAAGAAAATTCAAGGTGAAATTAACAAGAATAACATAAATAGAGAAAATTGACAATGTTCAAACCGTATTAAGCAAGATATTTTTGTAGGTCTTTTTTTTTCTAATCAAATTAAGAATTATTTTCCGAACAATTAGATATATATATAATCACACACACATTATGTAGCAAATTATAAGTTTTAGGAAATTCTATTTTATTTATTTCTCTATGTTGACTGCTGGAATATTGAAATCATATTAATGATCTAGCTGGATCACAAAAGTTTTTGTTATTTGTTCATTACTCAAGAAAAAATAAAAGAAAAGAAAAGAAATGGCTTCCATTATAAATAGCAAAATCTGGTTCTTGTCTCATCATTTGTTGCTTAAAATAACTTTTTAATCAGTAGTACGATACATATATAGCAGGTTCATTTCAATCACAGTTAGGTTTGGGCATCGGACGGTCGGGTCGGGTCGGGTCTGGGCCCAACCCGAACCCAACCTGACCATATTTTGGGTTTCAGAATCAAGAATCGAGTGACCGGGCTGGATTCGTCAACCCAACTCGACTCGGGTCGAGTCGGGTTGACTCAGTTTTCGAGTTGGACCAGTACATAAGGCCCAATTTTTTTCGGTTAACAGAAGACCAGGCCCAAAATTGAAAAAGGAATAGTTTTAAAACCTAATCAAAAATTTGAGAGGCCCAGATTCATTTACATCAATCAGAAACACATAAAAACCCTAGTTTCTATACTATGCCTAATCTGTAGTTTCTATATCCAAAGCTCCCTTCAAATACAATCCACAAATACAATTGACAAGTGTTGTAAAAAAAATACAACAAGAAAGAAAAAAACAAATCCCGGCATCCGACGGACTCCCATGGCGGCAACATCACGTGAGGTAGTGGCCTGACACCATGGTTGCACCAGCAGCGCGGCGATGATAGTAGAGTCTCACCAGCGCGGCGACAGCAATAGCGCGCTGGTGACAGCAATAGTGGCAACAGCGCCGTGGGGTAGCCATGTAGCTGCGGATCGGTCTTCTAAGGGCGGCGGTGGCGGATAACCATCAGTCGAGCAGAAAATGCAGAATTGAATTTGTCTTTTGGGAGAGCTAGCGTTCACGAGAGACAGAGATATACAGATAGTCTTTGTGTGTGTGTGTGTGTGTGTAAATCTGGAATTGAAAGTGAGAGAGAGGATGTCTATCTTGCTCTCTGGGTGAAACTTGAAAGACTAATGTTGAATCTTGAATGTCATTGTCATTTGTATATTGGATCTGGAAAATGGAAAATAGAAGGAAAATAGAAGTAGCCAAAGAATCAATCACGATTTTAGGCTTTTAGGGAAGAAAGAAGATTTAAAAAAAAAAAAGAAAGACTACTAGATTGACAAAGAGAATGTTTAAGTATGACTGTGTGAGTGAGAGAGGCTTTTGTGTGAAATTGACAAAAGAAAAGATAAAAATTAGCAAAGGATCAGAAAACAATTAATAAATTCTCATCAAAAAAAAAAGAAAACAATTAATAAAAAATCGAGTTACTCAATTCACCCGACTCGGTAAACTCGACTCAGTTTTACCGAGTCGGATTTAGCGGCTTGACTCGGGTTGCACCGAGTCAACCCAGCACCCGACTCGACCCGAGTCGGGTCACCAGTTTCTCACCCGCGGCTGACCAGATTGAGCACTTAACCTAACCCGACTCGACCCGAATAGGTCGATAGGGTCATATTCGCCGGGTTTCCAGATCAAATGCCTAGCCCTAATCACAGTCATTTTGTTAGGGTTTTCACAATTTTTCTTATCCCAAAATCCATTTTACAACTGCAAGATTCTAGAAATTCCATAACCCAAAATTTCCTATTAACATAAAATTTACACAATCTGATTTAAAGTACAGATAGGTTATTTTACCTTCAAACTTTTGCCCAACTTCATCTTCAAGTTTCCACAAAACTGATGAATCATAGAGAGCTTGAGATGTTGCCCGAATTCTTGTACAGAAAACTAGTCGTAGAGGAGCAATTTTGAATTTTAGATATGGATATAGTGATCGGGTCCTCTGTTCTTCGTGGGCGAGAATTGGGTTCTGTCTCCTCTGTCGTTCGTTCTTTAGATCTAGCCCCATTGTCTGAATTTTCTTTTTTTTTTTTAAGGTAGTCAACTATGGTCAAATAGTCAAAGGGCCAAAAAAGTAGAAAAATGGGCGACCCGGCCATTTCGACTAATTTCCACAGACAAGCAATGGGTTCGTCTCTTGCCTGCCAAATCTCCCCGCCAAAATGAGCGAGCCGGCCGAGTAATTATAATAATTATATTATATTATATTATTATTATAATAATACTAAGAATAATAATTATTAGAATTAAATTTAATAAAAAACTGAAATTAATTAAAATTTGATAGGGCATTTTAGCGATTGATATTTTTAAAAATAATTGCAAAATACAATGTACTTTTCAAACCCTATTAACGAAAACTCTCAATAACAAGCTTTTAGATTGATAACAAAAGGAATAATTCCCCTTTCTCTCATAACGTTTGGCGCCAGAAGTTACAAACTGGCCACTTCAAAAATGATATTCTGCCATACGATCACGTGGCGAGAGATTTTTTGGGACACCTACACACAGTGGTATAAGGGTATAATGATAATATGGTACAATGGTAATTTGATAAAGTTTAATGGTAGAAATTGAAAACGGAAAGTGAACATAGAGATGTAACACTAAAAATAATCTAACATCATATGTATGACATTATATGATGTTACATGGCCAATAATGATAAATGAAAGGTAGGATGTTGTGTAGATATGAAAAAAATAGAGAAAAATTTGTATAGAAGTTGAAAAGTTGAACCTAGATTGAAAGTACAGTGTGAAAGTTGGGTATGATCCTTATGCCATTGGACGAAAATTTTCAAACACTTCCCGAAATTTTTGTTAAAAAACTTTCCACCCCGTATGGCATGCATGGATACAGGCCACGTGTATTTCAAACATATATCATGTGTATTTTAAATCCACAATGCACACATCCACATATACCACATAAGATGGAAACTTTTTAACAAAACTTCTGGGAAGTGCTTGAAAGGGACTCTGCTATTGGAATTGCTGTTCGTGATGAGAACGACATAATGATTGTGGCTAAGGCTATCTGAACCCTTGGAAATCTGGATGTTCTTGCTACTAAGGCTATGGCTCTTTTAGAAGGCCTAGCACTCATAAAAAAATTAAGATTATGGTGGAGTTTGCTAAATCAGATTCTCTACAATTGATTTCAGCCTTACATGGTGACTTTACATTTCCTTGGCTCTATTGCTTACTGGAATTGCTAGGTTGTTTGTGGAATGTGGCTGTTAATCATGTAACCACATCTCTCGTGACCAGAATTGTGTTGCTCATACTATTATCACATGCTCTTTTAAAAACATGGTTTGATTACATGTCGGGCTTAGCTCCATAATCAATCGAGATTTGTAAATAATACGACTTTTGTTCAAAAAAGATGGTCATATTCCTTTTTTCACATAGATTAAGAAAAGTTCATTTAATAGTATTGAAAAAGTAAAATTTAACATCATTTCCCTATTATAGTATTTTATTTATTAATTATTCTATTTTAATAATTCTCGCACATTAAATTAGGGTATATAATAAGAAAATGCTGCGTTCTTTTCGTGATTCAGTTTTCTATTTTTGAGTTTTCAATTCGTTTTCAATTTTCTGTTTTGAGTGCTTGTTTTCAGATTTCTAAAAATGTATTACTTTATCATTTTGGAAAATTTTTTTAAGAAACCTAAAACTGGAAAACATGTTTTTTTTGACATTTTGAGAATTTATTTGCTTGTTAAGTAAATTAAATTATTTTGTTCTTTCATTAAAAAATTATTTTATTCTAATGTATCATTATCAAAATTAAAATATGAAAGTTTGCTATAGTTTGTTATGAGGAAAAAGGAAATACAAAAAAAAAATAATAAAATTAATAATAATAAAAAAAATAACTAAATTTAGAAGTACATGACACATGAATAAATTTAGACGAGAGAGAAATTAGAGGAGGAGGGACGAATGATTGTAAAATTAAGGGAGAGGGAAATTGAAATTCTTAAAACAAAGTGTTTTTCTTATTTTTAATTAAGTATCTATTTTGCTTAAAAACTCTCAAAACGACTTTTTATCATTTTCTGTTTTCTTTGTTAAAAAATTTCTTTTTTTTTCAAAATTTATTTTTAAAAATATGAAAGTAAATGTTTTTTCAATATTTTAAAAAACTGAAAACTAAAAATAGTTTTAAAACAATAAAGAGAACAGTTAATTTCAACTTTTTTAAAAAAAAGAAATTAGACTATATATTTTGAGAGGACAAAAAAGGAAAATTAGATGGTCTCTTTTAGACGGAGATGCTATGTTTTTAGAAAAGGAAAGAAAGAGCAGCCGAACGGGTCATCTGCAACTAGGACCTCTGGCGGAAGAATTCATCTATTTCTCTGAGAATCAGAAGAGTTTGAAGTTGCAGAACTATTCCATCCAAATGCAATGTTGAAGTTTGGGGCTAAGGCAAGAGGACAAGCAGCCAAGATCTCGCTCTATCTGATAGCGTCCACCGGTTTCGCGTCGCTAACTTACCGAACTCTTAGCTCTAAGAACTTCTCCCACAATGAAGCACTGAATTTCCCTTTCAGTTTCTCAAACGGCGTCGTTCGCTCCTCTCGCGCTATCTCCACTGTAGTTATCTGCTCTGTTTTCCCATTTATTTCTCTCTTTTCCTCCGAGTTTTAGGTACTTTTTTTGAGATTCGCTTTGTAACGTTGCAGATAACTTTGTGTGTTGTTGATTACGAGTATTCTCTCTACGGGCTGTCGGCGGATTCCAGTGAGTACGGGCAGAAATTGTCTGAGGTCTGGCAATAGTATTATTGGATTTTATGCATCATTGCTAATCTTTTGACATGATCTCTTTATAGTTGGTAGTCAATATATACAAGAAAAAAGGAACCATACTTACCAGGAAAAATGCAAAAGTGGGCTTATCTATGGCCTCAAAGCCTGGACGTTTGGATATATTTTTCGAGATGAATGAGTGCGTGTAGTGCCTACTGGACTCGCATAATGTAATGATGATGTACTTAATTTGTAAATTGCTGCAAAGGTCCAACTTCCAAGCTTACTTCTTATATTTGATATAGCAATCAAATTTACTAATTGACATGTTAAGGAGATACACATCTTTGGTAAAAGTTTATCTGGAAGTAATTTAATGTGGACGTTTTGGTCAGACCACTAGGCTAGGAAGCACAGCCTTCGGCCCTCCTTTTTTTTGATTTAATGCTTTGTGACTTTCAAGATTCATCTACGGTCTGCAAAGAGGATATTAAAATTGTGCCAAGCCAACAAAGGTTTCTACATCAAAGCTGGTCAGTTCGTTGCAGCAGTAAGGCAAGTTCCGAAAGAATACTCATCAACCCTGTCATCCTTACAGGATCAGGTTCTTAGCTCTATTTGATGGAAGTTGTGTTTTATTTGTGTAAATTTATGTGGCATGTTACTGGTTTTCTCTTTGTTTAAGTTATATATGCTGAGTCATCCTTCATGATGCTGTAGGCAGTTCCCTGTAATTTTAAAGCCATCAAAGAAGTTATAAGCAGCAGCTTGGGGAAAGATTTATCAGAGATGTAAGTTGAAATATGCAAATAAAAACTTTGAAATTTAATCTTAACCAAATTCTGTTACTTCCCAATTTCATCTACCTCACACAAACTCTTTTTGATTTACTTTTTTATTTTTAATTCTTTCCTAATTCAAGCTAGCAGAAACTTTTAGTTATTATCAGATTAATTAATGAATGAATTCATTAAGTTGTCTCTTCTAGTTTATATTGTGTGACCTATTACGAGGAGCATTTATGGTGTATTTGTCTTGCAAATTCTTGATCGTGTGGAACAAATATTCTTATTTGACAGAGTTCGGTTTCTTGCAATGTTTTATGGTAATTGGTATTGGAAATATTGTAATTGTGCAACTTGTTGTGTAATAATTCACATGTTGCATCCAGCTGTAAGTTAAGCGGCTGTTTGATTCTCCTTATTCACATTGAATTATAAAGAGAAATTATAATGAGGCGAAATGAGTGGTGTAGATTTAATGGAAGTTTGAAATTTGTGGTTATAAATGAGCAGTTGTCAAATCAATAGTCAAATCAGTGACATGTGAAATTATAATGTGTTTTGAAAAAGAGAATTAAACAAGCTCTAAATTTTACATAACCTTAACTCACTGTGCATATACTGGGAAAAGGATATGATAGGCTTGAAGAGTCAGGGACCTTATAATCTGTCAGTGAAGATGAAACTAAATTAGCTTAAATTGAAAACAAGACCCGGGTGGTTTTAAAAGGTAAAAGTGAGAAGAACTCTTGTTGCACATTGTATGCCCCATTCTCATCAATTTCTGATTATCTTTGATAGGATACAGTTGCGAACAAAAATAATTTTGAAAAATAGAAGTTAATGATAGCCTCCTCCCTCTACCAAGATGAAGCCGTTACTTTGTGAGTTCGTTCTTGCCTATTGACAACTAGATCCTACGCCTTTCAAGTGTACGAGAGAATAATTCTACTTAATTTGCAATTTTGCATGCTCAAATAAATAATTCTTGATCCAAGGTCAATTGACATGAGAGCTTCATCCAGCGTACGAAAAGGTGGAATTAAGTACTGAAACACTTTTACTTTGTTCAATGAGGTGTGTGCCTTGAGGCACATTTAGGCTCAAGTCTCAACATAACCAAAATAAGTCAGTAGAGAAGTAAAATAGATAAATAAAATAGTAAAAAAGTAGCTTAAACTAGAACAAAAAATCATTACAGTGGAGAACAAAATGGCAATAAAGGAATGCAACTTTTTCTTTTCTTTTCTTTTAAAAGCAACTTCTTTAATTTAGAATTCAAAGAAAGAGATAGAGAGAAATATATGATAGGAAAGAAGATAAAAAGAGCATAAATAAACAGAAATAAAGTAGCTTTGTAATTGTCGTTTTTGGAATGTTGCATCCTTAGAGCCAAAAACTTGTTGGAGAAGTCTGGGATAGCTACGCTTGGGACTAGGGGTGGGTGGGGGGCGGGTTGGGTCGGTATTGGCGCAAACTGAAACCGACCCGACTTGTTCGTTTTGGGATTTTCTCAGCTCGAATCTGACCCAAGTGGTTCAGGTCGGTCAGGTTTGATTTCTTAGTCGGTTTTCTTTGCGTTTGGCACCCGGTTTTTATTGGTTTACTTTTTGTAATTTTTCTTGGGTTGAACCTGGTTTTGGTCCGGTTGATAGGTTAAATTGGGTTTTTAGGCCAAAATGCCTAGCCCTACTTGGGACGTAACCACGTAGGGTATTGGAGAATGTGGAGTTTTATGTTCAATTTCTAAATTCTATATATATATATATATATATATATATATTTTAATAAATTGATAGGCCGAAGATCTTGTTTCATAAAAAGACAATGAAAAATAGATATATGGGTTTGAAGAAGGAAATAGCATAAAAATTAAGATTAAATAGCTTCCGACGAAAGGCATGCTGATCGCGGAGGCTTATAGTTATAGGTGGGAGTTGGCAGCTGCTCCCAATGTTTAAGACATTTTCCTCTCAGAAGTGAACTCTTTCCATGCATGCTGTGAAGAGGTTTGTCTAATTCAGATAGCCACTAATCCATCCAAGTTATCAAGTTAAGTTATGGATGACTGCAGGCCAGTGCCAATCAGACTGTTACGAATTAATTCGATATATTTGATTTCAGCGTTGTAGCATTTTAATAAAGCTATATGTGTGAACTAACTTGCATGTGATGTCGTAATGAAACATTCTGAACATAGCTATTTGAAGTTAGATACTATATGAGAATCCTCAAAATTTAATTGCACCACTTATATTTCCTAATACTAAAGCTTATAGCTTGTGTAACAACCCCCCCCCCCCACAACAAAAAAAAAAAAAA
>CAVNYN010203052.1:0-63398 GCA_963692815.1 Nyctanthes arbor-tristis | reverse complement strand
GTTATTTATCTATTTATTTTTCAGGTTTTGAAATTGCAGGATAGTTTGAACCCCAGTTAAAGCCCTCACCCCCAACATTAAAAAACCCTCAGTAATAGTGGTTGTTGACTTATTGGTAATGATGCAGAGAAGCATGGAAAGAACTATTTCAATAGGTCCATGGGGAGGCACGGGTGTGAATCCATCGAGTTATACGACACATCGAGGTATAAACTAGATAGTCATCAATGTAGGATCAAACATCAAGTCTATATATTTTCAGGACACAACTAACTTAGATTCTGGAACATTCGGAGGCAACAACCCTAGTAACCTTGGTGAAAGGAAAAAGTTAACAAGCAGCCAAAAACTTGTATGACCAATGGCAATGTCACTACTTATCATTTAGCTGACTTATATAGGCCCCAAATAGTTGCCCACCTTGATTAATTTGATTAGAAATGGGAGAACGAGGCTATTAATTTCCACAGGTTTCAAGAGGGTTTCAATAGCCAAAAGTCATTGTGTATATGGAGTAGATATGTAGGGATTTGCAAAGCAGAAAATGGCCACTAATGTCGGGATTTGGGCATTCCTTGGTTATTCTAGATCACTTAGAGAGGACTTCTGTTCAACGAATCAAATGAGGTAACGTTAGAATAGCTTATGTGTACTCTTGTTGTTTGTTAATATTGTCAAATGACTTCCTATAATCCCTTCCCAAAGGTTATTGAAATTCTATGGGTGTGATAAATGAAAAATTTACCAATGTAGTTGTCTATTCTTGGTTGAAGTTTATCTTAATTGTTGTAATTATTATATATGTGATGGCCATATAACTATTTGAGAACTCACATGGTATTTGTTTTTAGGCTATTTTCTTACCAAAATCTGTCATCTAAACATTGCTACCAAGGGTGAGATTTGTGTCAACACATTGAAGAAGGACTGGAGCCCAAGTCTCGGAGTGCGGCATGTTTTGATTGTAAATTCTGTTGAAGTTGGTAATTTACTACAACTTTCTTTTTGTCAGAGATAAATAGATCGATAACTTCTAGAGTGACTGTGTTCCTTTTATGATCTCAAATCGAGTAAATGCTTCCTTCAACAAATCAAGTACCTTTTTTAGTTGTGAGTTATTAAACGCAAATGTTATCCCATACAAACTGAATGCAGACACTGTACCATCAAAATTTGGCACCTCAAAAATGAGAGATTGCGTGAAAATCTTATACCAATCATTTGTGATTGATTCTTCAACTTCTCGAACCAGTTAATCAAAGTTGCAGATATCATTAAGATATGACAATATTGGCTTTGTAGTAGAGATTGAGCAGCATAGGCCAATTGATGCAGGCTATTTTTTTCTTTGTGCTTTTACTTAAAGCTATCATGATGATTTTGCTATTTTGCTTATGGTTTTGAGCGTATTAAAAATTTCTTTTCTTCCTTGTGGGCTCGGCTTTGGTGTAGTTAGTCTCCACCCTTATTTGAACTCAATATTTTTTTGGCTGAATGGATTGAAGATGAAGGCTGGGGCATATTGTCTGCTGATCGTATTATTTATCAAGAAGTTAATTAATTAGATGAAGGGGCTAAATTTTCATTTTCATGATGCAGAGCTTGCAAAGGCACTTGCTCAAGGAAAGGCATTAGGCCTTCACTGGTATTTGAAGTACTGGTGTGGTGCTTATGTTTCTTGGGATAAGACTTGGAGGTGCTCAACTTGCTTCAGTTCCCAAGCGAAGGTCACTTTCACCAGTGAAAAATGAGGGAGTGATAATTTAGTGTCCTTTGCCTTGGAACTATTACCAAAATTTTGTCACTTTGAGTAGTGAGTATCTTTTCTTGACCCTTAAATAATAGAAGAAAATTATGAGGTTCAAACTGGAAATTTAAGAGAAAAATTAATAAAAATTTCTGTATTATATGCAATCATTTAGAATTCTCCATTTTTAATGATTTGCTAATTTATTAGATGTTGGGCTTACCATAAAAAAATAATCATTGCTTTTTGTTGTTTGTCTGTTCTTATAAAAGTGAACCTTTAACAAGAGGTTATAATTCATTTGAATTCCAACTTTTCACTTGGATGAGAAAGTTGAGATCTGATGCAACGTTCTTCAGTTTTAAGTTGTTCAACAATCAAGAAGTTTGACTGATGTTGCTTCTGCTGTCTAAAGCTCAATAGAGTTTTATTATGTCATTTTCAGATTCCTATGTTCGATCGGATTGAGAAAGATGGGAGAAAGAGATAGACTAGATGGCTCTCTAAGGAGTCAACTTAACTCAGGCATTTACTGGGCAGAAATTCATTAGGCAAATTGTTTTTTTGGGAGTAGACAATTCAGCAACTAAATTCATTTATATATCAAGTTTAAGAACATTAATTTGACCCCATTATCTTTCCACTTATCGAGAGATTCATTAGGTATGTTTTCTCTCTTAGGGGAAGTATCTTGTAGTAGGAATATGCATTAGCTTTCAAGATTGGAAGCCTATATGTCTTTCTTCCCCTGGGGTGTCCATTGCTTTATTAACTTTTTATCTTGTCACAAACTACAGCAATTCGATGAACTGTAGCACTCAAAAGACATTTTAAAGCATTTACGGGACCTTTTATATTGACCTTATTTGAATAGGTCTTTCATTAACTTCTTTGCTTGTCACAAGGTAACAGACAGTTTTACAAAGTTTAGCGTTCAAGAATGCTAAACCAATATTCTTATTGATCATGTTATTTGAGTTAGACTTTAGTGGTTGACGCTATGCGGAATTATGTTCATCTTGGAAAGAAATCCCCACTTCCCATTTTCTTGTAGTTCTTTGGGTTTTCCTCAACTTTCATTTCTTTTAAACCCTGCAAGAAATTGACAGGTTAGTGGTTGCAACAAACCTCCCACTTTATACTAGGCCACGTGGGTTTCAGCATGATGATTATTTGGTACACAAGCTTATTTCTAGCATCATTATTGACTTTTTTCTGTTACTAGAGGAATTTAATTCCTGTCTTCTTATCCTTATCATTTGACTGCACGAGTTCAATATTATGAAGAAAGGATTTGCATTTTTTTTTTGGTGGACCTACATTTCTTGCATGGGCACACATGGCTAATTTGCATGCATATGTACTTAAACTCTGATGCATGCTAACAAAGACCAGTTATAAGATGATCACTGTAAGAGGATCATCGAAGTACTTATAATCTACCATTCTACCTTTCATCACCAGTTAGATTAGATTTTATTGCCCAGAGTCCTTGATTCTATTTTTAGTCCATAAAATGCTGTGTATTGAAAGACCTAGATATCTAGGGGGATCATCAATATTATAAAAGGGAAAGAGACTTTAGTGGATAAACTCCAATAGCAAAACATTTGTAATTGCATAGTTGTTTTTAGATTGTTTTGTGACATTAGAACTCTAGGCTTAGGCGGTTACCTTTCACAAATTTCTTAATATTTCATTGCACCTGGGCACAATCTTAGTTTTAACATTCCAATATCTTTTCCCAATTAATACAGGAGTAAAGATGGTTTGCACAATGAAAAAGTGCACTGCCAAAAGACAATGAGAAGGTCAAGATATGTGAGGACTATAGGGTTGACAAGTGAGCTTAGTCAACATTGGTAGTTTCCATGCTAATTCATATGATTATTCTTCTTTATCTTGATGTTGTACGCTATTATTTATTGCAATGTCGATTGGGGCATCCGAAAAATATTATATTGATTGCTTAGTATGTTGTATATTTATAAGAGAGATTCAATTTTCACCAAAAATTTCAAGTCATTTTATGAGTGTTGTTTAGTTACTTGGTAGCACCCTTAATTTTATGGAGATATAATCTACGTGAACTTGACGACATGTACAACGCACGTGCCGTCACTAGTATATATAAAATTTTATTTTACTCACGCATGCATGTTATTATGCAAACGTGCAATACGTGGCACACATCTAGGCTATAAGTGTGGGATGCTTGTAGCTTAGATGTTTGACACATATGCATGCATGCATAATAACATGTATGCGTGTAGGCAAAATAAAATTGCTGATATATATATATATATAATTTAGACACACACATACTAGTTGAGAGTACGTGCATTGCACACCTAATGTAAATGATGAACAATGATATCCTTACAAAGCACATTGCATGCAATAGTGTAATGATTGAACTTACTTTAGTGGCTTCACAGTGATGGACCAGTAACAAGGCAAATTGAAGTCTAAGAAATTCAAAAGATTATTTTAAATTCACCCACTTCATCTAGACATTCAATAATATACTATGATCATATCTTAGAAGTCATTTTTGGCATTGCCTCCTTAAATGTTTATTATAATTCACATGTCATTAACCAGTAAATTTCACGCTTTTGGTCAGGGGCGGAGCTAGGAATTTTTGTCAGTGCGGTTGGAATTTTCCTAGTTCGTCCCTAGCTCTACAAATACAAATGTCAGAATAGTCATGGTAGTATCAGCGCTTGATGTTTGTCCAAAACTGGAGTTTAGCTAAAGCAAGAGGCTTCTCAAGAGACATGTATTAATTTGCTTTTTTCAATTAGGTATTTGAGGTCCACTTCATGTTGTCGGATTATTGTTAAGTTCATCCTTTACAATGGACTACAAAACTTTGATTTTCACCAATGGATTCACCAACATATCAACAACTTCATATAATAAACAATTAAGAACCCGATCCTGTTCCAAGTTTGAATGATTCAAAATTTATTACTCAACCTAGTTAGGAATAAAAAGAATCCTATTCAACTTTCTACTTGATTAAAAAGATTACGACTTATAATTTCACAAGTCAAGCCTCATGCAGAATCCTTGAACATCAGCTCTATATCGGATAGGATTTTCTTCACATATATCAGTTCCCATTGTCTTGAATTTCCACATCCACATATGGGCAAGGAAGAAGCCAGAGTCTGAGAACTTGACGTCTACTTCGGATCGAACACATTTCCTCAAAGAATGAATATCTTATTTCAAACAAAAATGGGAGATTCACTTACATACTAAAGAAATGAGATGGGAAATTGGAACTTTGAAATTGGAAGTTGAAAATGTTTTACATTCAAAAGTTAGTTACCGTCACTCAAGTTCCCAGAAAAAAATTTGGAAGTCTGAGCTTGAGTAATGGCGTGTTGAAGTTGGTGAATGTTGAAGTTGATTATGATGAAGGAAAGTTTTTAGTTGGGCCAGGTCATGTTTACTGCATCCTGTGTTTGGGCGGCAAAATATCATTTGATTAACTAGATTATTAGTTTTGGGCCAGAATTCCAGCATGGTTAGGCCCAATTTCTATTGGACCAGGAGGAAGTCCAGTGCGGTCCACCGACCGCACTTGTCTTGAAGAGCCTCCGTCCCTGCTTTTGGTAAAATTATTTTCCTTTCTTTTGTTAGCAATTATATGCTTAATGCTTATTATTGTACCTAGAATATTTGAGAAAATATGAATTATTAGTAGCTTAAAATTAAATGTAAAATGAAGTATCCACGTTCTAGGACCGAGGTCCTGGTTCGAATCCAATCCCCCACCTCTAACATCCCTCCCCTCCCCTATCATCCCCTCGTATAAAAAAAAAATTTTAAATGTAAAATGCATACAATCTTAAGTAGAAGTACGTTAGGATACCTAGCAAATTCCCTCCACCAATCAAGGATGAAATTTTTGAGAATTTCACAAAACATGCACTTTATATGTTATCATGAATAAAACTCGATTTTTGAGAATTTCACAAAACATGCACTTTATATGTTATCATGAATAAACCCTAGAATTTCCTCCACCATAGTCTTAGTTGTCATGGTAAGTTTAATTTTTTCGTTCACATTTGAGTACAAAGAGTTATTGATAATCTTATTTTCCCATTTCCTAGTTGATATGTTTTGCCTTTCTTGTGTATGGTAAAGAAGTTGTCAATTGTGGCGTTAGATAGAGTAGTACGGATCTCACTTTCCTGCAATATAGTTTACAATATATATATATATATATTAGTCTAATAGTAAAATCTTTATAGGAAGACTGATGAATAATACTGATATTAAAAATTACCTTTCCCATTGCACGCAATCAATTTTAAAACTTGGGAGGACTATTGTTGTAGATTTGATGGAACCTTTCTGAAGTATGAATGCATTTATGATTCACTTTTCTTCAAGTGCAGTCAATTATCTTATAAAGATGTACGTTGAGTCTTTGTTCAGTGAATAATAATCCTAAGAACATTAAAAAAATACTACAACAACATATATATATATTACAAAAGGAAAAGCAATAATCATTTTCCAACTGACAACCTAGACTATATTGAGGTACTGTTTAATTGCAAGCATAGAAAATACATAGAAAGAAAATGAATTCTAGGCAATTGAATTCCCTAGAGTTAATTTTCCTGGGAAATGTCAGTTACACGTGTTTGATTAACTAAATTTTCCACCTAGAAATAGTAGTTATTTTCTATTTTTTGGTGTTTGATAGCTATTATTTTCTATGGAAAAAATCTTCTTTTTTTTTTGTTTCCAAATTTTGTTATTTTCTTTTTGAATAATTATTTAATAGTCATTATCTTTTTTCACGTGAATTATCAAGTTTTCTATAGAAAATTGTACCTTTTTTCAACGCCCTAGCCTTATGATGATTGATCTATCCAGACTTGTCATTCTGTCTTATTGATATTATGAGAGTGTTTCATTAGCTTGCATGGGATATTACTGGTGCACATGAAATAAACTAGATAAAATAAAGTTATAGACTCAAATGACAACATATAATTAGAAATTGTAAAATACTCATATTGTCTTATATTTGTTAACATTAGTAAGAAATGATATGTAACATAAATTCAAAGAAAATAATAATAATAATAAATAATAAAAGGAGAAATTCGAAAATACAACTGAAAAAATTTGCAACTTAATAGAGAGCTACTAGACTAGATACAAGCTACTAATTAAATCAAATGGCAAAAGTATCCTGAACTTTTGGAGGTAGAGTGCGACCGAGCTTCTCATATACTAACTCACGCATGAATTCGTGCAATCAAACACTACTATAGTGAGAATTTAAGTGGAAAATCGACATTTTCCAGGGAAAATTCTTGTAAAGCTGTTGAGTTTTATGGGATTCATCACTTCTCTTTTTCCTGCCTAAAGTCATTCCTGCTGCTCTCTTTTTCTTTTCTTTTTCTTTTTTTTTTAATCTCATCTGATTTCGGTTTACTGTAATTAATGTTTCAGGCATTTTCTTTTGTCTTCATCAATACTACAAAAAGTTTTCCCAAAGGCATACATAGTCCATTCCCCTCTCTCCCCCCCCCCGGTCCCTCCCTTGATTGATCGTCACCTATATCAACGGGGATCTTCTACTTGCCGGACTTCTACTTCCACTTTTTGCTGAATCATTTACCACAATTTTTTTGATTTGTCATGGATTTTATTCTCCTCTCCGTAATATTGACCCAAAATCCCATAGAGCTTAGTACGACGAGTAAGGGGGTCAGAGTTTAGGGATTTCTGAAAACGTGGTTATCGCTCTCTCCCTGCCGTGATCTCTCTTCCAACAAATTGAATTGTTATTAATTTGAAGTTAAAAAAAAAAAAAAGATGTGTCTATATATACATACACATACGAGGGCACACTTTATTGCATGTGTTGCCCTATTTGTTTTTTGTTCTGTTTCTTTTTCTTTTTCGAGCCATATTGTTATGATAAAATGATTAGTCATGGAGAACTGTTCTTTTTTTTTTTTTCCCTTTCACAGGTTGAAGGACATTTTAGGAGTGCATTCTTCATTTTTTTTTTCAAAAAATACCTTAATTTATTGAAATACGGATATATTATGATAAGAAAAAATTAGTTACAAACCAGGAAAAATGTAAATAAAAAAATGCAAAAAAAAGAAAAGAAAAGAAGAGAAGAAAAGGTTCTACCTAAAAGGGGAGAGTACAATATCAAGGAAGCATTTGTCATTAGTCATGGTGTATTCAAAATGTAGTATAGAAATTAGTTTTGTGGTGTGAATATGATTACAACTTTCGGGAATATGATTGTTTTGATTTATGGGGCAATTTTTAGTATGGTGAATTGGGTATGGGAAACGATCCGTTTGAGCCTTCCCTTTTTCTACTTTACTAGAAATTTCTTCATTTTCTTTGTTCTCATTGCCTTTGGGTTGGGTTATGCTTATGAAATTTTTTGTCAAAAGAGATCCCTAGAGGTTGAGTCATGTTTATAAATTTTTTGTCAAAACAGATCTATAGATAAAATAATTAAGAGCTTGTTTGATTCTCATTATGAGATCAAATTTATAATGGGAAATTATAATAAGTTGAAATAAGTGGTGGAAATTTAATTGTAGTTTGAAATGTGTGATGATTGTTGAGCAGTTGTCAAATCAGTACTCAAATAAGTGGTAGATAAAATTATAATGGGAAGAAATAATGAGCTTCAAACAAGCTCTAAGTCTTATCCCTTAAATTAATTTATGCTTTTAAGTTGCTTAATTGAGGTCATTATTTTCTACAGGTCGTTGTTTTGTGTATTCATTTATCCTAAGTATATAAAATTTTCAATAGTTTTTCTTGAAATTTCCTCCTAAATTATTCCTTTCTTACATGTTAAGTTGTGTTGTTCTTGTGTTGGTGGCTTGGAAGGCTGGGATTCGGCTGGTTATTACTCTCTTTTGATGTTTCCAACTAAGTCTTAGAGCATAAGGTGCTTGCACAGGTTACTAATGATGTTAATTATCTTTCTATATTGAGGATTGTTTTGAAAGGTTTCCAAATGCATTAGTATTACAGGCTGCTTGTGGCATATTTTAAGCCTAACGACTCTTTCTAAGCACTTATTTCATTGTGAGATATACTTTGCATTTGTGATGTCTGCGAACCAAAACTATTTCATTTTGTTTTTCAGTAAAGATTGTACATTGTTTGGTTCATGGGACAAGAAGGGCTATGTACTTCAAATATGTTTATTAGGGCTCCTATTGTTTTGTCGTTAGATAGTAGACTGGACCAAAAATGCATAAAATGACGTTGTGATCGTTTTAGACATGATTTTTTTAACATAAAAAGAATTTTTGGAGTGTTTAAACAGAGTTTTAGGACTTTGTTGAATGAAAAATGTTGAATGAAAAATAGAAAACTTTGCTTCAAGAATCTAAATTGCTATGGACTTTGTTGAATTCTTCAAGTAGAAATTAACTGGAAGAGGTTTTTGAATTATCGAGTTTGATTTCCATTTTAGATTGTATTTCATCAATAATTTGATGAACATGATCACGGATAGCTCAATTTCATATTATTTTAATATATATATATATTCTTATGTCAACTTCTTTGCTTAATATGAATCAGCTTATTTAGCCTAATTAATCAGTTGGTAATAATGATTACTAAATTGATTGTCTTTAACTTTTTGCAAGGCTAATGGTTACAAAGTGTTTTGCCTAACACGTCTGTGTCTTATTGTAGGGAATTGATTTTGGTTCTAATGTAGGCACTAAATTACCATCCACATCTGTTTCATGTGCTTAGCAAGTTCTATTGTTTCATGAATTAACCGGTGTCTAATTAATTGTTGACATGTGTGTGATTCAGTTTCTGATTATTAGATTAACACACCTTTTCAGTCTCCCTTCAAGAAGGGTTGTGCAATTTCTAATGATGACCTGGCTAACTATGATGATGGGAATGGCAGTGGTTCTTCTACACAGTTATCCACCTACGAAACGTGGAAGATTGTGAAGGTAGAGAAGAATTAGGAACCGCAAAACCTCTAGCCATTGTTGAGATCTTATGTTTAATTTATCTTAAGTTTCAAGACGAATCTATGTATTTGGAGCATACAATTTTTTGCCATGACTTTGGTTAATTAACTTTGGTCTAGGATTCTTTTTTTTTTTTTTTTTTTTTTTGTGTCATAGGTTAACATCTTATTAAATTAGCATGGTTCTCTCTCTCTCTCTCTCTCTCTCTCTCTCTCTCTCAAGCTAACAATTTGCTATTAAATGTTTAATTAGGCAAAAAAGCTATTATTTAATTCATTTTGAGAATGTCAACAAATGTTTTTTATCTTTTTTTTTTTTTTTTGGGGGGATGAAATCGAAGGTTGCTCCCCGAGTGATATTTGAGACGGATGCAAAGCAAATGGTGGACGCATTACAAGCTTCTAAGCTAGATCATTCCGAACGTGGGACGGTTATTAATATGATTGTAAGAGTTTGCTCAGTAATTCTAGAGTGTAGTGTCCAGTTTGGATAAAAAAGATCATCATGGAACCATGATTAAGTCCCTCTCTTTTAAAGACTGCAATGGCCATCGTATGGAAAATTTGGCTACAATAATCCTGAAGACTGGTGAAAAAACAAAAGTTAGTATATATATGCCATTTATTTATGGCTTAATGCATAGGATAGCAAATCAAATGAAGCAGGGCATTTCTTTTTCTCTAATTCCTTCTTTATGTATATGATGCAACTTCTACTGTGTAGATAGAGATTGATTGGCATTTAGAGCATCTAACATCCATAACTGGGACATATGAATATATTTATGGAGTTAAGATGATCACATCTCTATCATTCATAACTAATCTTACCACATACGGACATTTTGGGATTGGTGCTGGCCGTACTTTCTCCATACCAATTCAAGGTTCAGTCATCATTGGATTTCATGGAAGAAGAGGCCGCCATCATGATGCAATTGGCATTCATGTGAAACCTATGATTTTTATTTTAATTTTTAATTTCCAGGGTAGCATGAATCCCCAAAAATGATTTCCCGGCATATGTCTCGTGGGGTTATCTCATTAGATGCACATGTGGCATGAGACCATTTTACAACCTTCATTTGAGTTGACTCACTATGGGACAACTTTATCTTATTTGTCTAATAATCTCTCACTATGTGTACATCTAGCATTATAATCCCAATTGGGGGGAAAATTTTCAATAACGGTGCTTACTGGTATATGATGTAGAAGGGCGTAGAAGGAACTATTTCAATAGGTCCATGGGGTGGCGAGGGTGGAAATCCATGGAGCTATATGACAAATAGAGGTATAAACAAGATTGTCATCAATGTAGGATTAATAAACATCAAGTCTATATCTTTCTTGGGACACAGATGACTCAGATTCTAGAACATTCGAAGGCAACAACCCAAATGACATTTGTAAAAGGAAAGTTGTAATATTTCCACGCCTTGTAGCATGTTAAGGTATTAAATAGAAAATATTTCTAAAGAAAAAAATTCTTAGAAAATTTTTTGCTCTTTGTATTGTGAAAACGATTTTAAATTTGTTTGGAATATTATTTTCACCAAATCAAAATTTACTTTGATATTTGGAAGAAAATTTTTTGATTAAAAAATAAGATTCATTTTTTCTCTCTCTGTCTTAAGCTTGCCTATTGCACTAGTGATATATGCGGGACAAGCTGAATTTTTTGTCCCAGACGTCCCATCTAATTTGTAAATTAGAACAATAATTTTATTCCAATCTTTACCGGATTATGGATTAGTCTCAATTTTTTCTAGTCAGATCAGGATAATTTCCTAGTACATATATATCTACAGACTCACTTTGCAGTCGTATTCAACGTTCTTGGTCATGAATTTGGGCATGAAATTGTATAGGAGTATTGATATATAGGAGTATTGATATGTAAACAAAACAATTATTGAAGCAAGAAACAGAAAATTATATTATATTATAAACCATGAAAACAACAAAGCATTTATTATGCCTACACGACGCTCTTCCGATCTTATAGATAAACTAGTAATAATTAAGATATATATATCTCTATAGTTGATGTATTTTACTTTCCGACAATTATAAACTAGTAATAATTAAGATATATATATCTCTATAGTTGATGTATTTTACTTTCCGACAATTATTTGTACGTTCTTATTAGCTTGCCTTTTGAACACCTAGTCTCCATAAGTGGGACATATGCAAATTTTTTTATCTCTTTTAGCGATAACATCACTGTCATTTGCTACAAATAAGGCTACTTATGGACCTTTTGGAGACGGTTTTGGAACTTCTTTCTCCATCCTGATAAATAATAATATATATAGTAGTTGGACTCCCTGGAAGAGATGGCGAGTACCTTGATGCCATTGGTATCTTTGTTAAACCAGAGACAACAATCTAAAACATCTATCCACGGATATAATAATGGCAATGCTTTCTCTGTTCATGATATATTTTGTGCTCTAAACGCTGTTATACGGTAATGTATGGATATAAATATTTCTTAGTGTTGTTTATGAGGGCTTTGATAGCTCTCTAATTTGCTATATAGGTTGTTGACGCTTCGTTGGTTGTATCATGTATCAGTATTATGACTTTGAATCAAAGATGAAATAAACCCTAGCAGTGCTTGAATATATATGGCCTCTTTTCATTTATTTATTTTTATATTATTATTATTATTATTTTTAATTATACGAAGAGAGGGACACATGAGATTCAAACTCAAGAACTCCTGATAAGAGATTTTTTTTGGGGGGGGGGGGAAGCACTTGATCCCATATATGGAATCCTTTTCAATTGAAGTAGGTGCCATTAATTTTGGGGTCTTCCTAATCTAGACTACATAGGACTGACACTTGAAAGAGTACCAAGATAATTGGGTATTGATGCTTCCATAGCAAAAGAGGTTGGTTGGGTTATGGGGAGTACAACTTTGTGCACCCCTTTAATAGGGGTATCTTTACCTTCCGGTAAAGGGGTTAGAATTATTAAGGGAGAGAAAGAACAATTAATAGGGGAGAAGTTAATTTGCGGAGGGGGTTAAAATAATAAATAATAATTAGAAGAAAGTGAAATTTTTTATTATTACGTCGGTAATTGGTTAATTTATTTTCTTTTTTTCCTCTTTCTAAGATTACTATCTTATTTAGAGAAAATCAGGTCAATATTTTAATCAAAACATATTCAACACAGGTCTCAAATTAAAGATCTTGTCAACTATTTTAAGATGAGTTAATTTTTAGGATCCAATTATAAGTATATCACCTGATAAAAATTATCAAAGAGAACAATTAAAAGTATAAATTTCATGTTTTTAATTTTGACCCATATCTTTCTTTTCAAACTTATAAATTAATTAATTCATGATTCTATTAAAGTAAAGTAGTTGCGGTAAAAACTGCCCGCAATTTTCCCACCATTTCCCTATATTTTTGGGATAATTTGGTCATTTTGATTTAATATGTTGTACAAGCTGTGGTGCCATCAATTTTCCTATTTTTTATTGCCTTTTTTATATAAAGTTTTAAGACATTTCTAGATGGAATTTTTATCCCATATAGTTGCAATCTTTATCTCATACACATTATTGACTTGCCTCTGATCTCTCACTTCCACGAACTGAAGTAAACCCCCTTCTCTTAAATTTGTTGGAGCTATCTCATCTTTAATAGGGTTTATCCATTTGCCCTATCTTTATAGCCTATTCTATAACAACGCATTCAATTCCAAGAAGTTCCCCGTTTCTTGAAGATTTTGATTTAGCTATGATTATTATGGCTTAATACAGTTGGGTGATTTCTATGGACTCTCGAATGCCACGTCACACTACTGCAGAAATGCACAAAAAATTGAAAATACACGTCGGTTTTTAGAAGAAGGGACGCGAAAACAAAACACGGTGGCAAAGTTGAAATTACTTCTTAAAAATAGGTGTCGGTCCTTTACTTAGAACCGACGCCCACAAGGGGCTTGAACAATGAGCGTCGGTTGCCATATGGCAACCGACGCCCATAATTAGATTAGGCGTCGGTCCCTTACTTAGACCGACGCCTAAAAATAACAAAGGCGTCGGTCCCATTAAGGGACCGACACCCATTTCCTTATAAAACAGCCGCAGATCCCCTTTTGAAACATTCTATACTTAACGTTTTGAACCCCATCTTTTGCGCAAATCCAATTTCAACCAAATTTCACACAAAAAACCATTTGAAGAGTAACTTGAGCTAGTTTGAGTGTTGAATCACATTGCGAAAATTATTTCTCCCTATATCGACCCCCAAATTCCCTAGTTCTCCACCAAAGGTACCTCTCCGGCGAGCGGCGGCTGTGGTACGGCGCGCGGTGGTATTGCCACTCGATTTTTCATCTTCTTTGTATTTTTGGTTCTTATGATTCATGTCTCGACTGATTTCTTTCTAGTTTAAAGCAAAAATCTTTCGGGGGCGGCGGACTGGACGGTGGACGGCTCGGCATTCAGCGGCAGATGGTGCGGCATTCGGCGGTGGACGGCGAGCGAAGTGTTCCTTTTTTTCTCCCGATTACCTAAGTAGTTTCAAAGGTATAAAAATTTAATTTGGATTTAATTTGGATCTAGAATTTTGGATTTAATTAGTTTGGATTTAAGATTTTGGATTTAGTTTGGATTTAGGATTTCGAACTTAACGAGAAATTATGATATTAAGGTTTGAAGTAATCTTTGATTATTTTTAGAATTCCCTATTTATCTTTAGCCCTATTTTATCTTCTCATATAATCTCGAGCCCTAACTGGTGTGGGATCAATGGAGATAAGGTTTTCCACTCACTATATAAGACAAGCACTAACATTCGGTTGTTGCATCGACCGATTGCAGTTCGACTCACATATATATATATATATATATATTCATTTGTCTCTTTTTTTCTCTGTGCTGCGAGTTGTTGCGATGGCCCCGGTTTGGAATCTTGTGAAGGATGTTGACGATTGAAGAGTGAAGAGCTAATTATACTTTTCTGGTGAGTATCTTACAGAAGTGGTATGTCCCTTGCTGAAAGCACCTTGATGATATTTATTCTTTGAAAGTTCTATTTCAAGATGAAGACATACGTTACAAACCATGTAGCTGTAAACTGAACTGTTGTTTTTTTAATTTATAAATGTTGTAACAGTGTTCAACTTCGCAAAACAATGCTAAAATTCATGATTGAGTAGCCAATTAATTTTTTATGTACTTTTTTTTTCTTTTTTTGGTTTGAAAGAAGGGATTTTATTTATTAACTGAATCGAGAAGGAGTACATCCACAATTAACATGGGGGCGAATTAAAATATAAGCTAGGACTTGGCAAAGAACCAGCCGCTCGAGCCAACTTGTGAGCAACTTGGTTCGCAGATCTCTTAACATAAGCGAAATCAATGCCCTCGCGTTCTAATGATAAAAATTTACAATCTTCCAATACCAAACCAAATGGAGATAAATCACTAGTGGTAGCACGGAGGGTCATAGACAATCATTGCATCCATTTCCACCGATAGAGGTTTATATCTTTGATCCTCACGAACCCCCATAAGTTCAGCCAGATTTGGCTCAAAAATGCCATGCGTTTTGACAATTTTCGCTCCCAAACAGGATCTTGCCGCGTCTGTAATCACCATTCCATGTCCAACGAAGTCCTGATGAGGAAAAATAGCGTTTTAATCACTCCAGCATTCGGCTGCTGCCATTGAGCCATAGTAGTCATTGGAGCAGTTCGGCCCACAGCGTGTGACACTCTAGCCACCCGCCATTGATTAAAGAGAGTGCTGGCCAAAGATGTGACTCTAACAGGCATGAGGGATTTTCCTTGCTAACCACTTCACTCCTGTTAAGCCATAAAGCCCCGCAAAGCATAGCAATTAACTCCCTTTCATCTTGGTCTGATTTGCTGAGGATGAACAGCAGCCAGTCCTTGAAAACATGTGCAATACCACGTTGAAATCCCAATGTCGAGGCTGACAATGCACCATAAATGCAAGTGGTCTCTGCTAAAGAAAGGCAAACTGGGCAAATGTTATCCACGTTGACCCGTCTTGAGTTCAATTGACCTAAAGTGGGAAGGACATCTGAGGATGCACGCTAAAGAAAATTCTTTATCTTTGGTGGCACCCGCAAGTTCCATATTAGCTTCCAAAGCCGATGTACTGGAGGTAGTTGATCATCATAATGCAATTCTTGAGCTAACCGATACACACTTCTAAACGGAATTTAGACTCGTTCCTTCCAAGAAGAATTTGTAATATGAGTGCCCTATCTCGAGGATTAAAATGGTCGTCAATAATCCCCATATCCCAGGCACAGGAATCAGAAAGTATGAGTTGCTGGACAGTAACATTCTCCCTTTCTGGAATCAGAGGAAAGGAAATATAATCATTCGCATCATTGAGCAACCACATATTTCACCATACTCTCACATTGCCCTTTGACCCAATTCTGAACCAGGTACCCTTCCTTAATAGGAACTGGCTCGCCATGATACTACACCCAACAAAACTGGGATTGTGTCCAATTTTTGCTTGCGAGAAATCAGTACGGGAGAAGTAGCGGAGCTTTGAAAACCCAGGTAACAAGTGAGTGAGGATCGAGTAAGAGTCTCCAGCCCTGTTCACCCAAGAGAGCCAAATTTATCTCGTGGACTCACTTAAAGTCCAAGCCCCCTCCGTGTTTAGGAAAACACAACCTCTCCCATTGCATCCACGAGATTCCTTTCTTTACCCTTTGTTTTGTTTTCACCAGAAGGCATTTATGCCCCTCTCTAACTCCATACAAATGTCATTTGGAAGTAAAAAGATGCTTATAGCATAATTTGGGATGGATTGAGCGATAGATTTTAAAATAACCTCCTTACCTGCTCTAGATAAAGATTTCTCTTTCCATTCATTCAACCGTTGCCAAACTTTGTCACGAATAAAACGGAGGATTTCTTTCTTTTTTCTTCCTACGAAAGACGACAACCCAAAATAGAATTCATTACCCCCTGTTGCTCCCACCTTCAAAGCTGAGCAAATATTTTGACGCCGATCACTAGAGACATTCGACCTGATTCAAGCTCATAATCATGCAAAAGTTCTTTTATAGCTTCAATTTCCACAATGTTAACTCTGAAAGAAAAAACAAACTATCATCTGCAAAAAACAAGTGAGATATAGAGGGTGGTCCTCTTGCCACTTGGCAACCATAGATAGATCCCTCTGCCACTTTCTTTCATAGCACATCAGACAACCCTTCTGTACACAAAATAAAAAGACAGGGAGATAATGGACATCCCTGCTGAATCCCTCTCTCTGGAATAATGGGACTTAATTCACAGCCATTATGCAGAATGTAGCGTTTGTAGTGTTTAAGAGAGGTGACACACAAAAGAATTAGGTCAATCCAACGCCTTGCAAACCCCATATAGTTTATAACTTCTTCAAGAAAGCCCCATTCAAGCCTATCACAGGCTTTACTGATGTCTAATTTCAATCCAGCATACCCTTCCTTGCCTTGTGTCTTTCGTTTGAGATAATGCATGATTTCGAAGGCAATCAAAATGTTATCCGTAATTAACCTCCCAGGCACAAATGCACATTGAGTCTCCGATCTCAAAGACATAACAAACCTCAACCGATTAGTGAAAACTTTAGCAATAATTTTATTGACCACAATGCACAAAGAGATGGGCCGCAGATCAACCATATTCTTGGGACTTCGTTTTTTTGGGATGAGAACAATAGTTGTAATATTCAAATCATCAGGAATACAATAGTTATTCAAAGCATTCAAGAAAAAATATATAATATCTTGGCCAACTATATCCCAAAATTGTTGAAGAATTTTGGATTCATACTGTCAAGGCCAGGAGGTTTGTCCGGGTGCATTTAGAGGAGAGCTGCTCATATCTCCTTTACCAAGAAAAGGGGCCAATAGTTGAACATTTTGCTCATCTGAAATTGTTGCCTCAATATGCCATGAGATGTTTTGAGAAGTGGCTGAACTCTGAGTAGAAGAGAAAATACCTTGGAAATAATTCAGCATATGATTCTGCAAGTTTCTATGGAAAGCCAGCACCCGTTTGCATCTTTAACCTGGGTAACGGCATTAAATTTCGCCTGGAGAGTGGCGACAGTATGAGAAAACTGAGAGTTTGTGTCCCCATCTTAAAGCCAAAAATATTTGGCGTGTTGTTTCCAGTATATTTCCTGCCTTTGTAGCGTTTCAAAGTGTTTTTGTCGAGCCCATTTGAATGTTCCCATGGAGGCAGTGTCCCTACGGTGTTGAACAGTTTTCATGATTTGCTTGCACCGTTTAATCTTTTCTCTAAATTTGGTATGCAATTTGGAACTTCAATGGAGAAGATCTTGACCGCAAGCCGTTAGTCTTTGATAGAGAGGACGAAATATGTGAGTCTCCCAGCCAGTGGTGATGATATCCTTACAACAACTCTCTGTGATCCAAACATTTTTGAACCGGAACCTCTTGTTATGAACACTTGTTACCCGAGGCTGTGGTTGTAGGAAAATAGGGGAATGGTCCGACATAAAGATACCAAAGTTTTCGGCCCGAGCGTCATGAAAAATACCGGAACAAGCAGGTATGGCAACAACACGATCAGGACATTGCTCTAACCAATTTTCTGTTCCTTTGCCTTTAAACCATGTAAATTGATGGCCCAACATTCCCAAATCATGTAAATCACAGTCCTTTAATCATGAAAGCCTTCAATGAGCCGTTGTGGATGAGGGAGACACCCATGCTTCTCATTGTGAGCAAGGATATCACTAAAGTCTCTAAGGCATACCCATGGAAGGTTCAGTGCCAAGGCTAGATGTCTCAATAGGCTCTAGCTTTCATGCCTTCGGTGACGGCCAGGAATTCCATAGTAACCGGTTAGACACAATTTAAGTTGACCATTATGAGATTAGCCATAGTTTTTGATTTCCAGAAGAGGGCCAGCCCCCCACTGTGACCTGCACAATCAACAACAATAAGACCTTCGTAACATAACAAACATTTTATTTATTCCAAACGAGAATTACATGCTAGAGTTTCAATTAAGAAAATAAAATCAGGCCTATTGTCAAGAACTAATTCCACTGGGATTTGAACTGTTCGTGGGTTGCCCAGGCTATGACAATTCCAACTTAAACACATTGGCTTCAGTGGGTCTGGCTGTCAGGTCCCACCATTGGTCGCTTTTTTGAAACATGCACCATTTCATTAACTAATTCATGAGCAGGCCCAATAAGAGGATTCTCCAAAGAGGAGAATTCCTTCCTTTCCACCTTCCAAGTGCATTATTTCCTTTCCTTAATTATCGCAATCAAGAGGACCCCCAATCGGATCTGTAATTTTGATATCACTGGGTTTCCTTAGTTGGGCTATTAGTTAAATTTTTTGTAGCGTCATGCAGATCCGCCATTACTCATCCTAATTGCATGGATTACTGTGGTTACCAAAATGGCTCCCTTCACCCTAAAGCTAGCGTTCACCTCCACTGTATTGCTGCTAATGAGACCGACGAGCAGCCACAGCCCATACGCTCAAACCACTTCTCCATCCGGATTGGGAAACATAATGTCACAGAATTTTTCAGAGTGTCCTAACTGGCCACACACAAAACGAAAACTTCACAAGCTCTCGTACTTGAAGTTAATCCACAACCAATCCCCTTTGTCTTTTTTGAGCTTCATCTTCCTCTTCAAGGCATTACAGATGTCCATCAATAGTCGAATGCGGATGTGATTCTTCCATTTGACACCAAAGTTATTTTTATCCGACTCCATAAAAGACCCAGGGTAGTTTCCAACATTCCAAGCAACATGCTCTGGCATAAATCCAATCGGCAGATCGTGAATTTGGACCCAAAACGCCACATGATTGAGTTTGACTTGGGAAGGGTTGTCATTCATCTCTAACATTTTAAGAATTAGGGTGTGCTGATCAAAAGTTAACGGGCCTCCGTGAGTACTCAGTTTATGTCTAATTTTTGGAAAAACTGAAACATGAACAAGGATGCTTCACGCACATTCCCTTCACCGGCCTCCAGATAGATGCTAATGTGCTTTTCATCGCTGTCACATTAATGGTCCGATCCGTGAGAAAGCCCCCAACCAAGCAAAATTACAAACTCTCTGACATTGGACGGTATTTTCATCCCCACCAAGATCGAGCCCACCCTCTTCTTCTTCCAATGTGAGTTTGGCATAGGCATCTTCCAACTCCGTGCTTTAGCAAGATAACAAAAGAAAGTTGCTAGGGAATCACTCAAAACTAGATGGCAGACGATTTGCTAGAAAGCAAGATGAACCCTAACTTGCTAGAGCGCATGGCCAATACCCTACCAAGAGATTGAGAAAACAGAGTATTTGAAAAACTAACCTTCAATTTCTTTTGCAAATACGCAAGTGATGAAGTCGATGTATAAACCAACTACCCGATTTATTTTGCCGTATTTTCTGTGTGCATCTTCGTTCATAAGGTTTAATTCTCTATTTATCCATTCTTTTATATCTTCAAACACATAAATATATATAACGGATTTCTAGTACAAGAGAAGGGTCGGTGGGTCAGTACGACAGTGGATATGAAGGGAGTTAAGGGAACCAAGAACCATCTGGCAAACTTGCCACCTACAACCTTGATAGAATCATTGCATGTTAGGAAACATCACGAACATCGTTTCTTTCAATCAACGTCATAAACTCCACCCCAAAGTGTATCCATAGTCTCATGTCATCATGTAATCTTATTCATTTTTATGTCATACGCGCATAGACACCAGCTTGGGCAATAGGTTCCTTATGACCCCTTCGTTCTAGACAACACAACAGCCAGCTTGAGCTATACCGAGCACATTAGACCCTTTCGCCTAGGCGGCATTTATCTCATCAGCTTGAGCCATAGGCCCTTTCGCCCGTTGACAGCATATTCATTACATAAGATACAACTTGAGGAAGTTTTTAATCATTTATCATTTAAAGAAATAAATCACACCTTTTGAAAATTCCCAAATTTCACAATCTAAACTTCAGGAACTTTCCAAATAGAAGAAGAATTCTCAAGAAATCCATAAAACCATTTTTTTTTCTTTTTTGTAATCAATTTCACAATATCATATAAAATAGAAAGATAATACAGTTCGTTTCCAAGAGTTTAGAGAAAGCTTCCACTCACCGTCTACGTAGCATGCTTTCATGTTTCATTTCCTTTTGATTTTTATCATTTCCTGCAACATTATATAGAATTATACTTAACATTTAATTCTTTTCTATTTCTCAATTCACACATATAACTCAGTTCTTTACTTAACCTTGCTCAATCATGTTTATCTTATTTCTAGCTTATTTATTAGTTAAAGATCTTCCAGTTCAACTAATTTTATCAACATGAAATTCCCTTTTTGATGACAAGGCCCCTTTTTCTATTGAGTTCTTCAAGTTTTCTTCCTTCTTCAATAAGGCATATAGTTATCTCTTTTGTATAATTATCCTATGCTTCTTTATATCTTAGAAATTGTAGTAATACCACATATTAAAGTCTTAAATTCCCTCCTTACATAAACATTAACTCTTCACCTTTGAACACAAAATCTTATCCTTTAACAAATTCTCACTTTTGCTAATAAATATTAAACCATTCATTAATTGCATGTATTCTCAATTTCACCCATTTCATTAAATTCTCAATATTCCTTCATTTTCTAATTTGACATAGAGTTATTGCTCTTAGACAATTTTTCTAGACTTTATTCCATCTTTGAAAATTATAATAATATCACATAATAAAATCTTGAATATCTACTAAATAACAACACTAACTCTTCAACTTCAGCACTAATCCTTTCTTAACCTTTAACAATTACCACATTTTCCTATTTAACATTAAGTTGTCCATTTCTTATATTTATTCTCGACTTCACTAAGTTTTCAATTACCATGATATCACTCTATAAATATAATACTAACTTAGATAAAATTTCAACTTATTTAGTCACTATAATATTTCATCTTTGTACTAACCTACTATAAATTTTTGTAATAACCTCAAGAACCTCAAATTTCGTAATCAAATCACAATTTGATGCCTTTAAACCATGAATTAAATAAAATTACAATCTATTATACATGTTCATATAAATTCCATCAACCTTATATTCTTAAACTTATATAAATCCAAGGTTTAAAAACTAGTAACACTTGTTTGATCCTCGTGCTCTCCTCCTTCTTCTTCCTAAGATTCTTCTAACTTTTTTGCTTTTTTTCGCCTCTCCTTCTTGGTGCCGAAGCAACACTGCCTTCTCTCCCTTTCCTTCTCTGTGTGTTTTGTCTTTGGATTTTGTTTATATATATATATATATATATATATATGTAGTCAAAGCCGTACAAGAATTCTCTAGACCCCACTTAGACTTGCTTCAAATTTCCTTTTTTAATTTTTTTTTTTGTAATTCTTATTTTGACTTTAGCCTTTAATCTTTATTTACATTTAACTTGGTCCTCTCGTTTCAGTCTAAAGCATAAAAAGAAAGTACAAGGAAAAATTGGGATATCACAATCTTACCTCCTACAAAAAAATTTCGTCCTCGTAATTCAACAATCTAAAGTCTAAAAAATGAAATTACTAAGGTTGCAGTGCGCTTACACTCTACTTTCATATAATAGTCATGTTTAATCCACTTAATTCATGGATATAAATTGTCCATTTTGTAATCATCTCTAATATCCCTTCATCTTGTAAACTATTGTGATATTATATTTCCAAAATCTCAATTGCAAAAACGACTCAAAATCCGTCATCATTTAACTTTCTTAATTCATATTTATACTATGGTTCCAATTATTTACATACATTGACTTCATGTCCATTCATTACATGTTTATAAGTAATTCTAGTAGCAAAACTCTTGCAATTACTCATAGTTCTAAGCCTCTAACCCATTTATGATCAATGACAATAATTAATAAGAATCAAGAGAGAATTAAGTAACTTGGAATGTTGTAACCTTTGAATCCTTTAACCAAATTTTGTGAAGATGACATTAGCAAAAACCAGAGCAACTGAGTACTTGAATTAGACTAGGTAGAAGAATATCATTAGTAATTTCAATGCTCACTTGAAAGATTTGGGTTACAGATAGTTGAAACTAACAGATAAATCATTGAAGGACAATGACAACTTTGGGTAGATTTAATGGGAAAAGAACTGATATATAGGATCCAATAAAATAAAAAACTTTTATAAGCAACAAGTGGTGGGGAAAGGAACTGAAGATATGATTTAAATGCTCATTCCCTCCCGGCCCATGTTACAAGTTTAGATCTAGTCTGTACAGTGACATGTATATAAATTGACAATATTATTGCAGAAGATTTTCGAAGCATCAAAGTTTCGATCAGAGGATGAAAACATACTGAAAATTAAATATCTTATTCAAAGATGTAATGACCACAAGGTATGGAACTCGGAAAGCCTTTTCTAGGTTATATGCCACATGGAACTGGAAAAGAATCAGACTAATTCGACCCTTTGGGCAGTGTGTATAGAAACTCTTAATCCACAATTCATATAAAGAATCAAGGACATTAGTAATGAATTGGTGCATCAAATTGTACAATTGGAGCTTATATACAAGATAACGAAAGGAAAAAGAAAGGACTTCTGAAACTAGAATTTGTGCTTAAGAAAGATTATTCAAGTAATTGGATAATATACATGACACAATTTAAAATAGGAGAAGAAACGGGAAATGATCATATTGCCTGGCTTAATTGAAGCTCCAAGAGACATAAATAAAATAAAAAGATGTCTAGCACCCTTAAGGAATCGGATCTTCAAATCATATGGCCTTAAACAAATGAAAGGATGATTCATCTGTAATTTCGTTCTTGCAATTTTTAGGTACTTCAATTTCAATGAAGTGGATGACTTTGTATTTATACAGTTGAAATATTTTGACTGACTTTTTATTAAATGGAAACTTGAGTACCAATTTGCACAATTTCTGAACTTGGAGCTGATTAAACATTTTCAGAAAAGCAAAGATCAAATAGTTAAAACCTCAGAAAATATTTCGTAAAATATGAAGCTGTAGTAACTGTATTACAATTTCTGAGACTTTGATAACCAATCTTGCAATTTCAGAGCTTAGATTAAGGACTGATTTATAGATTCTTGGAAATATGACAGCTTATAATGATGACTTTGGTAATGATCATGAATATTCTGGTGATAATAAGGATGAGTTTCTGCACATAACAGAAGTTGGAATAACATTATATAATAGAAACTCGAACAGCAATGAATGTACAACATTTCGTTACATATCATGTATGAGAACCATATAGGACAACTAGGCTTACATGATCAAAATTTGATTATAGAAGGGACCAAAGGCATGCGAGTTTTCAAGGCATGTCTTGACCACAATGAGTTTGAGGTTCAAGTCTATGCAAAGGCCTTTACAAAAAGGACAAGTTAGAGGGTTAGGTATGACATCATTTTGCAATATGAAGATGAAATGGAAATTGATTTATTTGGGATTTTAATGTTGGAGAAAGCTTTTAGGATAGCATTGTAATGAAAGACCTTTGAGAGGCGTAAAACTATCAAGAAAGCTTGGATTTTGTTAATTTGAAACAATATTTTGCATTGCTCAAAATATCCTCTTAACACTAGATGGTTGTGAAGGTAAACTTTACAAAGAATTGAGAACGGCGACACATGTTTTCAGAAATGGTAAGAATGTACATGTAATAGAGTCGATAGCTATCTTGGTAAGTTGTATTCAAAAGATATTTCAACATTTAGGTGAACTTGTTTCTAGACAGTTCAATATTGTATTAGACGTTGTTTCTTTTATGACTATTGATTTAATAATACCGTGTGATCTACACGTAGTTCCAGGAAATATGAGAGATGATAATTTGGAGTTTAAACATGTCTACTTAAGTAGACAATATACCATTATAAAACTCATAAATATCATTTTGAAACACTTTTCCTATCTCTTATAATTATTCCATGTCTCTACTAAGCTTCCCTGAACTTTGTCATTTGAAACCACCACTATTCTTATTTCTCCCTTTCATTTTTAATAGCCATCATCTACTTGTGTTACCTTTGTTTATAACCACTCCATGTAGCTATGTGATTGAACCAAGTCATTCTCATATTCATTAACCATCACAACTATGTATGAAATTCAGGAATTCATTCTATCTAACGTCCTTTTATGCTAGAATGGATAGTATATATCACATAACATCTGTGAAAAAAAGTAGATTGCTACATTTGATCACTATTACCTGCCCAAATTGTATACTCTTTTCTAAATTGCACTCATCACCTATACAAGCGAACTTTCAGAGATTACAACTCATTATAAGTTAAATCATATATTTCCTCATCTTCCTTATCATTACCTTTATGTGAACCAATGGAAGTTTGGGGCAATATCTGTTACACTTGCGAGCCTTGCTACCACGATATATGTTTATCTAAATCTATGACATTAGCATGCTAGTATAATGCAACATAAATACTCAAACTTGCTCTGATACCAAACTGACACGCCCTACTCCCAATACCTCTAACTTACTAGAAATGTAACGTGCATCGACGACAAATTCCAACTAGAAGTTAGAATAGATCGGAAGAGCTCGTAAATTTGCTAGCTACTATAGAAAAATTTTGACAATATCTCTTCTAATTTCGTAACAAAACCAACCTATTTTAACACCCAACGTCAAACCTATTTATCCTTCATAATATAATAATTTCCATCATTACAAGTAACAATATTGCCATCAATTACAAGTAATCATACTTCCTATACGAATAAATATACTAACCCAAATATGACTCACACAAATTCCCAATGTATGCTAATAACCTTATACATGTCAACTTTATAAATCATAAGATCAACAAATCCTATAGCAAATCAATTTCGTTAGGTAGTGGCTCAATTCTCGAAATAGCAGGTCAGCCATAATGTGTTGCCCAATCTCCAATTGCCACGTGGTAAGAAAATTATTTAAAAAAATAGGTGAGCTAATAAGCCCATTGAGTGGAGTTTTGTAATTAAACATGCTTTGGAAAGCCGAAGTATAACCTTTGAAAAATCTCAAATAAAATGTTCAAGTTAATTCTGGACTTCCATATTTGAAAATATTATTCTAGTAAGCCCATTTGGGGATTTTCATAACTTTAAACATAAATCCTATAACACAACAACCTTGATAGAATCATTACATATTAGTAAACATCATGAACATCCCTTCTTTCAATCATCGTCATAAAATCCACCACAAATTGCATCCATAGTCTCATGTCATCATGTAATCTTATTCATTTTTATGTCATACGCGCGTAGACACCAGCTAAGACTATAGGTACCTTATGACACCTTCACCTTAGGCGGCACAACAACCAGCTTGAGCCATAGCTAGCACATTAGGCCTTTCGCCTGGGCAGCATTTATCTGATCAGCTTGAGCCATAGGCCCATTTGCCCATAGGTAGTATATTCATTACATAGGATACAACTTTGGGAAGTTTTTAATCATTTATTACTTGAAGAAATAAATCACACTTTTGAAAATTCCCAAATTTGACAATCCCAACTTCGTGAACTTTCCAACTAGAAGAAGAATTCTCAAGAAATCCATAAAACTTTTTTTTTTTTTTTTGTAATCAATTTCACAACATCATATAAAAAAGAAACATAATAGAGTTCGTTTCTAAGAGTTTAGAGAAAGCTTCCACTCACGGGCTACGTAGCATCCTTTGATGTTTCATTTCTTTTTTATCTTTATCATTTCCTACAACACAATATAAAATTCTACTTAACATTTAATTATTTTCCATTTCTCAATTCACACATATAACTCAGTTCTTCATTTAATCTTGCTCAATCCTATTTATCTTATTTCTAACTTATTTACTAGTTAAAAGACCTTCTAGTTCAACTAATTTTATCAACATGAAATTCCCTTTTTGATTTGAAGTCCCCTTTTCTATTGAGTTCTTCACGTTTTCTTCCTTCTTCAATTAGATATATAATTATCTCTTTTGCATAATTATCCTAGGCTTCTTTACATCTTAGAAATTGTAGTAATACCACATATTAAAATCTTAAATTCTCTCCTTACATAAACATTAACTCTTCATCTTTAAACACAAAATCTTGTCCTTTAACAAATTCTCACATTTGCTAATAAATATTAAATCATTCATTAATTGCATGTATTCTCAACTTCACCCATTTCATTAAATTCTCAAAATTCCTTCATTTTCTAATTTGACATATAGTTATTGCTCTTATACAAATTTTCTAGACTTTATTCCAACCTTGAAAATTATAATAATATCACGTAATAAAATCTTGAATATCCACTAAATAACAACACTAACTCTTCAACTTTAACACTAATTCTTTCTTAACCTTTAACAATTTCCACATTCTCCTATTTAACATTAAGTTGTTCATTTCTTATATTTATTCTTAACTTCACTAAGTTTTCAATTACCATGATGTCCCTCCATAAATATAATAGCAACTTAGATAATATTTCAACTTATTTACCTTGTGTAAAATTTCATCTTTATATTGACCAACTATAAATTCTTATTATAACCTCAAGAACCTCAAATTTCATAATCAAATCACAATTTGATGCCTTTAAAACATGAGTTAAATAAAATTACAACCTATTATACATGTTCATATAAATTCCATAAACCCTATATTCTTAAACTTATATAAATCCAAAGTTTAAGGACTAGTAACACTTGTTTAATCCTTGTGCTCTTCTTCTTCCAAAGATTCTTCTAACTTTTTTTTTTTTCCTTTTTTTTTCTCTCCTTGGCACCGAAGCAACACTGCCTTCTCTCTTTCCTTCTTTGTGTGTTTTGTCTTTTGATTTTGTTTATTTATATTTTCTATCTATATATATATAGAGAGAGAGAGAGTCAAAGTCATACAAGGATTCTCTGGACCTCACTTGGACTTGCTTCAAATTTCCTTTTTCCATTCTTTTTTTTATAATTCTTTTTTTCACTTTAACCTTTAATCTTTGTTTACATTTAACTTGGTCCTCTCATTTCAATCTAAAACGTAAAAAGAAAGTACGAGGAAAAATTGGGATATCACATGGTCAAAAGGTGAAACTTAATAAATCTCAAATTACTTTTAGTCCACCTCGATAGGAAATTTTAGATTTTTTTTGAACTTGTGCAATAGTTTTATCGTAATACTTATTTGGGGTTGCCATCTTTTATGGGGCATAATAAGAGGGAGTCTTTAAGGGGTTGAAGGAGAGGGTGTGGAAAAAAATTACGATGTACAGAAGAAGGTATCTGTCGGTTGCTGCGAGGGAGATGTTGATAAAAGCAGTTGTTCAGGCGATTCTAAATTATACTATGAATCTTTTTAAACTTCCAAAGGATATTTGTGCAAAGTTAACTAGGTTGGTAGTGTCTTTCTAGTGGGGTGGCTCGAGAGGAGGAAGAGGAGATGGGCAGCTTGGCTGCTCTATAATCTTTAAACTTCCGATAACTGCTCTCATGTTATAGTTATTGCTTTGTGTTGAGAACGGATTTTGATGAATGAGTGAACGAATAGAGAGAGAAATATTTGAGTAATTTCTATTACCAGCGTCATTTTGCATATGCAATCCTCCATTTATTAATATTCTAAAAAGTGTAATGCATGGTCAAGGTTAAGCTTTGAGCTAGGTCAATAGCTTTGAGCTTAGCCATGCTTTAGTGCACTAAATACTTGATAATCGCAATAAATGTGTGATAAAGTATAAGGTGTGAAGAAACGTTGAGTCCAAGCTTTGAGTATAAGCGTTGTCTAAGTGAGGCTTATGGGACCTTTTTAGAGCACTACTAGTTATAGAAGTTTTCAAGGGTTGCCCCTCCCCCTTTTGGGATAAATATTCATGGTTGTTTTTGCTATATATCCACCTACATGAACCTACAAGTGGCTAATCATAAAGAGTCAATTGAGCGATTTGATGCTTTCTCTAGCTCTTTCTAAAGTGCGACTCTAACACCCCCACCAATCATCCATTATTTATCACTATATCATCAGTTATGATCATTAATATCATATTTACAATTTAAAATGCACCATATACATAGTCTAACATATCATTTCTAGTAATATCATGTTCCACCCAATTTTCATGACCTAAAGAAATGCATGCATGCATGCATGCAATTCAGTTAGGTTTTTTGCACCTAACATCTCTAAGCTTTCAACTATTGAGAGATCATCCCTAACCTTTATTTCTAGCTAGAGATCGCAAGGTCGCCAACCGATCCCCAGTCATGCAAAAATTGTATTGTTAAACCAGGCATGTGGAATTCAATCAAAACACCAAGTATGGGCATTATGGGAATAACACTAAATACCTATTATTTGGTTGAAGAAATCAAATAATTCAACACTAAACCCCACAACTCATCTTGCTCTTCAGAAGGGTAGATCAAGATGTTTTATTAAAGCGAAGATGGGATAAACTTTGTGAACAGAGCAAGAATTCACGCCTAAATAAAATAAGCTATGGCTTGTATTGCTTTGCAGTAAATTTGAGAAGGGAAGCTACTGCGTTATGGTAGTTTCCTGGGTGCTTGATTGTGGGTTCAGTGTATGTAGAAGTTAGTATAGCAGGTTGTGTGATTGTGGCAATGGAAATATAAGGTTTTTTATGCTTAAAAATATAGTAGGTCGATCGTATATTAAGGCAAACTCTCGCAGAATTTTTCATTAAAGTTGTTATACTTTACTTCCCCCACCTATTAAAGACTTTATATTTCACATCCCCAACTTTTTAAGAAAGTTTGGGGACATTAGGTGCGTGTAAAAAAGCCGAAATCAATTTAACTAAGTACAAAAATATACGAATTCATAGTTTCACATATCATTTCCAGAAACAGCATGTTTTCCACAAAATGAGGCATCCCATCCAAGGTCACCTAGGGATGGCAATTTAAGGTGACCAAAAACCTATGGGCCCCAATCTAAATGGGGTAAAAAAAATTTTGCCCCACAGGTTAGAGGGTCATGACGGTTCAGGTCAATTTGGGGCTAATCGGGGTACGTGTCAAGTCCAGTTAGGCTCGACACGAACCTCCCCGCCCCATTTAAATTTAAAAAATAAAAATTTTGGAAAAAAAGGAAAAAATTAAAAAATATTAAGAAAATTTAAATGGGTCAGTAAATTAGTCAAAATTCTAACCCAATCTGCCTTATGACCCAATCTAATCTGCCCGTAATTTTAGCGGGTGATGGGCCGGGTAATAAAAATTGTTTCGTACGTGCAGCCTGATCTATTTCCATCCCTACCTAATCCAATGAATGTTGTAATTTAGTAAACCCATTTCGTAGTTATCAAATATAACATGAAGAAATGGTTTAAAATAGAAAAGTTGTCTCATCGCTAAATTTACTACAAGGGCTAGTTAATGTTGTTATTATTAGAACATCTTTAATACAACAATGTTGACTGTGAATATATGACAAAGAATATTGACATTACATTTAATAACTCTCCAATGCAATATAATTCACATTGCATATTTGAGAAGTTATTATTGGCTGTTTTGAAAAAAGAAAGAAAAAGAAGCTTATTGATTGGATAAATTAATGTTTGATATTGTCATCCATGTTGTCGGATATATATAATGTCATTCCATGACATTCTTTATGGTAATATCAAACATTTAATGTGCCAAACAAGCACTTTTCCCTGTTGTCATATTATTCGTTGACTTCTTCTATGTATTGGATATGTTAAACAAAATTACTAAAATCTTCTCAGGTCCAAATGGATCTATTATTTTCAAATCTTATTGGTCAAACTTTATTAAATGAATAAAAAAAGAATATTTGGAAAACAATAAATTCCAGTAAACTTTCAAAACTGTTGTTAAAGTTAACACCAATGTTAACAATTCAGTAAAAAAAGATTCTTTTAACAATTACCTTAACACCACTAATATACATACTTTTTTTAAAAAATGATCTAATGCCATACTACTGAAAGTTGATGAGCAGAGTAAAGGTAGTCATCTGGCATTAACTAACAACTTTACTAACAATCTAATTTAACACTAACAATGTCGATTTTCTTATTCTTTAATTTCATACTATTGGCGTATTTAAGATGTAACTACCTTGAATTTGACAACTTCTATCAAAATAATTAATTACAAGTTCGTAATACCTGTCTAACTATTAACTAAGTTAAAAGTAGATAAGTTAAAAGTAGATATCATGAAGATCAAACACTTCAATGGGACTAACACTGAGATTAATTATTGCAAACACTTCAGCTGTCAACTAAACTAAATAAAAAATGCTATTTTGTTTATTTTTTTTATTATTGTTATTTTTGGTGGTGGTCAGTGGGGCATTCTATTTCTATTTTGTTAAGACGTACTCAACTATCTCTAAAATTTATTTGGTGAATATATCTCTCTTAATTTCCTTTTCTTTTTTTTTCTTGTTTAAAAGCTCTCTTAGCTTCTTGAATACAGAATAAATTGAAAAATATTTGCATACTTCGTAGAGCAATAAAACTGCGGAATATAATATTAGTTCAAACAAATTTTGATAATTCATTTCTCATGTTTAGTACATGAAATAAGGTATTAGTACTACATTATTCTTTTATTAATTTTTTTTTTTTTTGAATCCAAAACTTTCATTCATTCATTCATTCAAATCTAGATGCAAAACATTAACTATGAAAGTCGGGGGTGTCATCACCCAATTCTGACAAAGAGTACAATCAAATGCATGTCTAGCCAATGTATGTGCAACATTATTGGCATTCCTGCTAATAGCTAAAAACTAACATTCATCCAGCCTCTAACACAAAGATGTAATCCGCTCCAGTATTGGATCTTTAGACGCTCTCGGTTCAGGCTCATGAACTAGACTAAGGCATTCAAGGCATCCGATTCAATCACCACCCTACTCAATCCCTGCTCCACTACCAATTGAACATCTTCAAGCAATGCCCAACACTCCTCATAAGTTGATGTAACTCTTCCCACCCCTTGCTTAGCCCTCACCACCACCCCAACCCCATACGGCTACCTTCTTCTCTAAGAGAGGCATCAACATTTATTTTCATCCACCTATCCTCCGGTGCCACCCACGTCATATGCCGTTGCCCCTGCTGTCGTAAAGCCCCCCTTCGTGCATGCACTTTTGAGTATTCATGCAAAAATAATTCTTTGCAGCCTCAATAACATGCCATTCTGCCACCATCTTCCCTTCAAAAACAGCCATGTTCCGAGTGTACCATCTCCTCCATAATGCAACAATAAACCAACAAAACCTCTCCTTCCCAACCCTCCTCCAAATAGTAAGCACTCAATCCCCCAATAGGCCACCCTTGTAATCACCCAACAACTAGATCTCCAAAAACACTATCATCCCACTGTTTTCAGATGGCCTCACACCTGACAAGAGCATGAAACTCATCTTCCTCATCATGATCGCATCTTGGACAATTTGCATACAGAGAAATAGTCCTTCTCCTTAAATTCATCTTAGTTGGTAAAGTATGCATGAAAATTTTCGAAACAAAAAATTTAATCTTACTAGGAATAGCAAGATGCCAAAGAATCATTTATGTTGTTACTTTTTCATTACTAATCCGTTACTGAGTAGTAACAGAAACCATTTGTCACTATTAGCAACAGATTACCAACAACTTAGCAACGGATATTCTTTTTTATATTTTTTTAAATGTATATTTAAAGTTATCAACGGAATCGGCAATGAAACTATGTCGGTTGGTAATAATGTGTTTGTATTATGTTGCTATTTGTAATGATCATTGACCGTTGCTATTTGTAATAGACATTTCTATTACTAATTTCACGAAGAATGAAAAATTTCATAATTGTTTCACTTAAAATTTTCAAAAAAATGTTTGAAATTTTTGTTAAAAATTTTTCCTCCCAAAGTAGCATGTATATATGGACACCACATGAATTTGAAATCGAGAAGTTTTTGAAGGGCACTTTGGTTTCAGTTCGTAAAAAAATATTTATATTTAATTAACACAGATAAATAAATTTAGAGTATAAATTACATATATAAATAATATATAAAAAAAAGTTTAATTAATAAAAAAGCCCCAGTGCTTGAAAAAGAAAGTTCGATATTTTTAAATTGGCAAAATTACTCGTTACAAAGACATTGTGACGTCCCGAATAACTTAATTATTTCAACCAACATTAATTGCGGCAAGTTAAGTAGTTAGTTAGACTTTAAGTTACATGTCAGTTAGAATAAAGATTTAACTACTAAATAACTAAAGAGAACTGAGAGTAGCAAATAAAGTAAAATAAATGAAACAAAAGAAAATAAGAAAGGAAGTCAGCAAATAGGAAAAAATAAGATAAACAAATAGAAAAAGAAAATCAGCAAAAGAAATCAGCAAACAAACAAACGTCAGGCGGTGGAAAAAGTTAGCCAAGATAAGAATGTGTGGGGCTTACTTGAAGACTGAATACACCTTGTTCACACCTTTAAACGTTCAGCCAATTAGTTTAAGGAGTAAGACTCGTATTGGAGAGAGAAAAAGCAGCTTAAGAAGAGGAAAAGAAGAGAGAGGTCAGCAAAGAAACATGAGGAGCAGCCAAGAAAAATAAGAAAGAAGAAATAAGAGAGAAGGAGAAGAACAGAACCAGCGTACCATAAGGGAACCAAGAAGAATTAGCGTACCTAAGGGAACAAGGGCAAAACGGTTTGGCTTGCCAGAAGAGGAAGAAGAACGAAAAATTAAACTTCCAAGTGAGCTTTATTTCGATTTTAGACTCGATTCTAGCCTAGGTTTGTGAAATACCAAGTGGAGATATGATTTCTAGGACTGAAATTTTCCACGAGATTGATAGTTGTGTCTTGTTAGTCTTGGGTTATGGTAAGAATGATGGTTGAATATAACTAAAAGGGGAAGCATAAGAGGTTAATATTGAAGCCAAACATGTATATATGGATTTCATAAAAGGACTTGAGGCTAGAATTATTATGTATGGTGTTGTTCCTCTTGGTATGGGATTACAAGTGCCGAACAGCTTCTGCCCATCAAATTTAGAATGTCATAACTGATAGAATAAGTTGAATTTTAACGAGGTACAAATTGGAAAAAATAATCGTATATGAGTTGTTTATCCTCCAAAATTGGAATGACACAATTTGGAGGACGGTAGGAGTTTTTATGATATGTTTTGCGAGAAGGGGCAGTGTGTACCCGAGAACAGATTTTCAAGAAGTGGTGGAACATTTTGATATTGCCAACATATTTTTCTTGAGCTCAATTTCATATATGATGAACCTATTTAAGTGCTATATCTTGTGGGTGAATTTTGTAAATGGGAGACACAATTTTGAGTATAAAATGGTCTTAAAAGTGCACTGCCCAAACAGGGGAACTTAATCGTTATTGAAGAGTTGAATTGAGTTTTGATACAATAAGTGGTAGAATGGAAAACGTTAGTTAAGAGTGAAAATGAAAGGCTAAAGGGTATGAAAATGAGTATTAAACCGATGGTAGATGATTGGTTATGCAAGTGATAGAATGCATATTTATGAATCGGTTCATAGGTATTGAATTTAAGGGCAATTCTAGTGCAAGAAAATCCAATGCTTAATACCATGTATTCCCTACTTGTGAAGGCTGATTTTATTGGAAAAATAGCATAGTATTTGAAGTGGATATGTGGTGCAAAGATAAGCTAGAGGATGGGAACCAATTGAACAAGAAATGAGGTTTTTCTAATGCAAACGAGTATGAAGTATTGGTATACATTAAGCAAGACTTAAACATATAAGAGATTAGATTAACTGTCCTACACTTCATATGGAACTTGACTTGGATTACTTCACTTATGTAGCTTCTAAATTAGATGATTTCATGTCTAACAGGAGGTAGCGAAGAGATAGGAGCTGCCTATAAGCCGAGCTACATTGTTTGTGCTAACAGCGTTGTGAGTGGAAAAGCTTTTTACTCTTCAGAAAATGGAAGATTATTATACTATTACGTTATGTGAGTTTGATAAGAGCTTCTGCTCAAGTTATGTGATTTTTATGAACTTCTCATATGAGCTTGAGTTTAAATGATTTTGAAATGCTATGTTAGAAACAAAAGTAAGAATTGTGATATATGTTGGAATCTTTCCATCTAGTACCCAATGATTTGAGATATTGAGAAACACTCCATTCCCAGAGGGTGCCGTTGGCCTGTGCTCGGAGTCACTGATCACGGAGGGGGCTGTAGGCACGGGTTCGAAAGTGTGATATTATGCGCACATGACCAGATCTTAGCTGCAGGGGTACTTTTGGTTTCATTTCATTTGATATTCTTGAGTTTTGAGATTATAGATTTTATCTTTGAAGATGATATGACATTGATTTAAGCTCATGTGATTCTGGTGCATTACAGTGACTTGTATAATCAATTTTTCATACTAGATGATTTTCAGAATGATTTGAGTACACTATTGATTTTCATGATGATTACAGCCTTTCGATGAAATCTGTGACTGTCATAGTATTCAGAATTATGAGGTTTCAGATTTTAAATGATGTTCATGAGGTTATATATTTTAGATGTTCGATGAACATACTTGAGATTCATGAAAATATTTAGTTTTCAAAGCGTGATTAATTCCAAACTACCACTCACTGGGCTATTAGCTCATTTATTTCCTTAATGATTTTCTCAGGCGGCAATTGAAGTTTTGGGTTTATTGCGAATGGCCGGTTTTCAAAAGTGAGCCTTCCATATAGGTTGAACATTGTCCACTTTACCAGATGCATGTAAATTTTATTTCAGTACTTTGGTTAGTTTGGTATGCACTGTAAATGATTAGTAGTGTGTCAAACTCTTCATACACATCAAAAATAAATCCTGTTAATCTCTCTATGTAATATGTTTTGGAAACGTGAAGACGGGACTTTGGAATTCTAAATAGAATGTTTGTATTTTGAGGGCCATAGTATGTTTCAAGTTGGTTTTCTTCCAAAAATAGAAATTTCTTTGTTCATTTTCTTTTAAAAGCTATGCACAGTTGTTGAGCCTTGATGGTGGATTCTAGCTTTTAGCTAGGGTTTATCATCGGCGCACGTCACACTTCAAGTCTGCTAGAGTTACTTGGGGTGGGGCGTGTCAGACATATGGTAGCCTGATGGTTGGAACTTTACTCCCCAACCGCAAGGACCTGAGTTCAAATCCTCACACAAGCATTAGTGGGAATTAATTGGCTAGTTGGGCTGGCAGGTCGGTTATGCCACTACAGGTTGGGTTAAACAAATTTATTTTATTTTTTTAAAATTTTAGTCCATGGTTAGTAACTGAATTAGCAACAAAATTTTGTTGCTAATTAGTAATTTTTTATCTGTTGGTAATTTAGCAACGACCTAACTTGTTACTAATTAGTATCAGAAAGCTTTTACGTTACTAATTAGTAACAAAAACGAAATTTATATTTTGTTTTATATTAACCATCATCGAATTAGTAAGGGATTTTAAAACAATATTTTTATGTTATTGATAGCAGTTAGAAACGAGATTGACTCAGTTAGTAATAGAAATTTTATCGCTTTTTCTTGTATTGTAATTGCATCTTGTAATTAATGGGGAAAATTGAATGAAGAAATTTGAGTGAAATGTAGAAAGCCAAAGCCTCGTACATTAACAACTTATAATAAAAAAGACATTTCCTATCCCAATATACTTTGCACATTACATTCCATATTCCAATTACTACTTCACTAATACTAAAAAAACCAACAAGTGATATCAAAGCCTTGTTCAAGAAAATATTGGGTGTAAGGCTGAACTACGGCCGGCGCATTTCATACATCAATTCCAATCCCTATATTCCAAGGGGATAATTATGACTATTGGTCGATCAAAATGAAGACCTATTTTTGTGCTCAGAATTTATGGGATATTATCAGTATTGGGTATACTATCTCAAATGACATTTACTCACTAACTGCGGCACAAAAGATGCAATTTAAAGAAAATCAGCAGAAGGATGCTGGGGCCCCCTTGCTCTACAAATGAGCCTAACAGAGGTATGTACTTGCAAATTTCGAACTCTAAGAAGGAAGTTTGAAAATTTGAAAATGAAAGATTCTGAGACTGGAAAACAATATTATTTTAGAATTGTTGATGTAGTGAGCCAGCTAAGATCCTATACAGAAAAAATTTCAAAAAAGAAAATTGTTGTAAAAATATTAATTACTTGCACGGAAAAACATGATCGAATTATTGCTGCTATAGAAGAGTCAAAGGATATAGAAAAATTAGTAGCAGCAAAATTAATGGGATCAAGAGAGGTTCATGAACAAAGATTAGAAATGCGACAAGAAGTTGAATTGGAAAATGCCTTTTAGTCTAAGATAAACATGCAATTTCAGAAATTTAATAAAAGTGGGAAAAATTTCAAAGAATATTCTAGAGATATAAATGAAGATGAAATGGATGATAGTAATGACAAGTTCTCTCCTTGTGGGATTTGCCAAAGATAAAGTCACTTGGAAAAAGATTATTGGTATAAAGGTAAAGATCAGTGTAGTTATTGCAAAAGATTTAGACAGAAAGAAAAATATTGTCGTTACAAAAAGAAGCATCAAGCTAATTTTTTTAAGAAAAAGAATCAGAGGGACTTCTTTTCTGTGCCTTCTGCAAAGATACTACAAGAGAAAAATGGGATACATGGTATATAGACAGAGGCTACGACAATCATATGACAAAGGATGAATATATTTTCTACAACCTAGAAAAAATTGAAAACAAAATTATAGATTGGGAATGGTGAATTTGTTGAAGCGCTAGGTAAAGGTACTATTGCCATTGAAACGAAAAAGGGAAAAAGATATATCACGGAAGTTGTTGGCTCCGAGCATAGACCAAAATCTCTTAAGTGTTGGTTAAATGATGGAAAAGGAATATACAACACACTTTGAGGGGAACTATTGCACAATTTATGACAAACTAGATAAACCCCTTGTGATTGCAAAAAATAAAGACGGAAAATCGACCTATCCAATGAGATATTCTACTAGAGATGCTTGCTGCAATTGGGAAACAAGCCAAGCTGAAAGGAAAAATCTCGGCGTCCTGACACTCCTAATAGAAGAAGAGGATGAGGCCAAGGAAGAGGCAAAATGTGAAAAACAGATAGTCTCTCCACATCAAATAAAAATAAAAAGATCATCAGAAGAGTTCGCTCCTAAAAAGACTAGAAGATTATCAGACATCTACAATACGTGCAATCTAATGATCATTGAACTAGAAAAGCTACAAAGAAGTCTCAAGGCAATGACCTGACATGGAAGAAACACAAAAAGTTATAGAACTATATTGCTACAAGGACTAGCAAACATGGAGATAGAGCTCAAGCAAGGCAGAGCTAAAAAGCAATATTTCTACAAATACACTACTGCAAGCCAAGTTTGAGGCACTGTAAGACATGATTGGAGTAATAGAAATGAGCATCAAAGAGGAATGTTAAAATGGTGATGCACATTTCTTGATAATTTCTAGAATAATCATGAAAATAGGTCTTCTAGAGTGATGCTCATGCACTAAGTAAATTAAATAGGGAATTGTCTAGAATCATGAAAGAAGGTGCCATATTAGTAATTAGGGAGTTTCTATAATTCGAGCCACAATGCATGGAAGTCGGTGGACACTTCACCGACAAGGGAAATCTATAAATAGGCCTAGTAATTGCATCTTGTAATAGGGAAAATTGAACGAAAAAAATTGAGTGAAGTGTAGAAATCCCAAGCCTTGTACAGATCGGAAGAGCAATAAAAAAAGCCGTTTCCCATCTCAATATACTTTGCACATCCCATTCCATACTCCAATTACTTCACTAATGCTAAAAAAGTTGTACTACTTGAACAAAACAATAGACAAAAACTTAAACAAAACTAATACATAGTATTATCTTATTTTTCAACACATCACATCACCTTTTCATCAATAATAATTGCATGGGCCACATCTCAATTGTGTCACCCTTTTGTGTACTCTTTTGTCTAAATAGAATTTTTCATACTAAAAAAACCAACATTCCCTTCACACGTGTGGGCATTCCTATTCATAAGTAGAAATGACAATTTTATACCCAAAACTCAAAACTCGCCCCGTTAAGTATTGGCCGCCCCAACCCGATACCCAATAGCATTTTTTAATTATAAAAAAAATTTGGTATAGGAGAAGAGCACGTAAAGATTCAAACCCTTATACCCAAAGTTAAATTAATGTGTCTTGACCATTTTGCCTAATATTCTTTACGTTAAATTTTTAGCTAACTTTAATTTATTAAAATTTTGAGTTTCTTTATAATAACTTTAAATTTGATGCGTCGTGTGTGGTTGAATGTTTGACGGTTTGGATTCTAATGTGTGGTTAAATAACATTGATAATTTCAGCTTGATGTATGACATTTTAGATGGTTTTGTCATGCAGTTTTCAAAAATTTTTAAAATTTTTTAATTGTTTTCTTAACAGGGCGAGTGAAGGGTTTTTTTTTGCCTTGTACCCACCCCGAACCTCTCCCGCCCCATACGTAATTCAATCGGATAGGGGTCGGGGTTTTCCTTAATGGGACGGGATAGGGGAAGTCATACCTGCTCCGACCGCCCCGTTGCCATTCCTAAGGTCATCATAAGGGGCACGTGAATATCTATTTTTGCTCGGAGATTGTGGCACCAGTGGAATTCTATATAACAGTTTGGCTTCAGAGTGTTTGTGTTGTAATCATTGTGAAACTCTTAGGCATGATTTTAAATGATTGCCCTTCTGCTCAATCTACAAATTTTATGGTCACTGCAGTATCTTAGAAACTGAAATGAAGGTTATTTTAACAGGGGTTAAATTGTGCTTAGCTACGGGATTTCATAAGTAGCATTTCAGCTATATATGTAATGATCTTATATCTGGTCGGTGGATGATACAGCTAGCAGATATTTTTGCCAATATTGAGTCGAGTTAAGTCTCTAAAGATATTATTATTATTATTATTATTATTATTATTATTATTATTATTATTATTATTATTCTGGCTATAGGAACAGATCGGGAAACATTTATTCTTCTTCTTCAGAAGAGGAAGAGATTTTTGTCATGGTAGTATAGGCTATTTGGCCATTTTTAATTAATTAATATTGTTGTCATTCAAGACTTTCTTGAGGATTTTCATTCAAGCATTTTTCTCAGGTTCTTTCTTTTATCTTATTTCCCAAATCATCAATTTAATCCTTCCATAATGTTTGTCATTTTAAGCACACAATATGGTCATTCTTAAGGGACATGAGGGATTAATGTATTAGCCAGTGATTGGTATATCTACCGCGGCTGCCATCCCAATGGTAAAAGATGCACATTTTTATAATAAATCTGTTTTTGACTTTGTGGTGACAAGAATTATGAGTATGCATCTAGCCCAAATGCTACTGAACAATATAGCTGATTGTGCATAACATTTGCTTTGATTCTAAACTTTGGGCTGGAATAAAAGGCACTCTCTCTCTCTCTCTCTCTCTCTCTCTCTCTTCCCCTTCCCCTTCCCCCTTTCCTCTCCTTTTCCCGTTGTCACCAATTTCTTTGCCGCTCTGATACTTGTAGTCTTCATCTGGTTTGTGGCATTCTAAGTAGCAGACGTTGTAGGTATCTATGATCATAAAATGGATAAAGTTGTATACAATATTGTCGGATTTCTTTGAGCATCTTGATTTTTTATTTTATAATTTAGGATTATTGTGTTGCTTAACACTTGCTTTATATCATAAAGAATCATCGTTCAAATAAGTAGTTAACTAGCTAAAGAATTATTTGAGTAAATTGAAATAACTTATATTTTTAACATTCTCACACATGTATAGACACATCATGTGCACAGCACTTATTTTTAATTCTATCACACAAGTACAGTACAAACATACCTCATGCATAGCACGTGGCCCTCCTAGTTATTGAAACCAAAATATTTGGCCCAATTAAAGTAAAAAAGGAAACAAAATAAAAATCCTCCAAATGTTCCAGCATTAGATTTGACATGTCCAACGGACAATCACATTTGCCAAAATCCCGTGGTGTGCTTGAATTTGCTGGATTCTTTTACTTAATTTTTCAGCTGGGAACTTAACAGTGCCTTTCACAATCTCTTCTTTGTGACCGGATTTAGTATCATAATTATACAAACTTGCCGTAACTATTAGAGAAGCGTCCAGTGGCACTGCAACAACTGATCTTGATAATGGAATGTTATACCGATGCCTTACATCAACAAAGTCATCGGATGATCTGTTGAACAACAAACATGTTGTATTAGGATCCTCTTTCCAATTGTCATAACGAGCAACCACTTTTCCATAAACATTGCTTTTTGCCAACTGCTCGATATTTTCCAGAATAATGGTTATTTGAGCAGCTGCAGCACTTCTCAGCACTGCATAATTGACCGTCACGGCACCTATACCGCTAACTAATTTGTGAAATATGGGCCTATCATACACAATATGATCAGTTGAAGCATCCCATGAGATGTCTGTATTGATGAGATCAATAACGTTCCAAGACCATGTGTCTTTATCAGTGAGAAGCAATTTGATGGTAAAGTTGTTGATGGCAAGGATGGATTGAGATGGTCCAGTTAGCGAAACACTTTGTCCTGGCTTGACGGTTTCTCGGTTAGTGTTTGTGTGATTGTAGAGGTACTCTATATTTATTCCATCACTGATGGTAATTGTGCCATAGAGTTGCCAAAATTCCTTTTTAATTACATAATCAATGCGCACTGAAAACACTTGCACAAGTGGTAAGCCCTCAAAGCATAAGCATTCTCCAGCTTCATTGTCAAAGGTCGCCATGTGTTTTGGTCGTCGAGAGCAAATTCCCAACAGGATGCCAAGTATTTCTGCAACTTGGCGAATAGATCTTATCTCACTGGTAGTATCTTGTGGAATCCACACTTGATTTTTTCGAATTACTTTCTGAGGATGATGACCTGTTGTATCTTTAGGAGGTACAATAAGGTCAGCATCGGAATGCAACATAGCCCTAGAGAAAGCGCCCCAACTATGAACTAAATCAATAATCCAAGGTTCGATTTGCCGGATACCATGTGTAGCATTGTCAAAAGTGGGAGCCACATAATTGAATATAGGAATAAATCTGCTTGATTCGCAGATCATCATAATCACAACAATTAGATAATATGCCCTAGTCGCCCGATTTGTTGACGTAGCAAGCTGATTTATACCATCCTTTAGGTTGCGGAAGCCAACACCTATTGTTTCCATTTTCTGGCCAGCGGCTTCTTCTAAAGCTACGTAGGTAACACCCAAGTCGGGGAAGGTGGTTCCTGGTTCTTGAATTAGATGTGCACCACTATTATTATCAAGCTCTAACCATTGTCCGTTTTCCATCTGGTAGCCAATCAGGTAGAGGTTATCCATTCGGAACCTGAACCTCACAGAATGATTTCTGGTTCGTAGTACCAAATCGAAGAATCGAGTGGGTGGATTCTCTTGGAGAGCAAGTACAGGACGATTGTGGCAATATCTCACTGTTAAGCGGCGACGCAGATCCTCAATGAAATTTCGATAATCGTTGCTGTTCATGTTTTCAACATTGATATCAATCTCAAACTCCACCGGCATTGTCTTACGTCTTTGATCAAATTCTTTGTGCAATGAGATAATAAAGTTCAGTCAGGTGCATGCAGTTTATAGTCATGACAAAACAAGTGATAATGAAAGATGGTTCTAATCAAGATGTTGAGGATTTATTAAATGTCATTCATTCATAACTAAAAATTAGAACTAGTAACAATGAAAAGAATACATACGAGTGAAAAGGACGGATATCGCAATCACTAGGTAATAATCTTCACACTGTCAAACTTGAAACCATAAGCAAACTAACAATAACATATGTGTCACAAAAAAGAATATTACATTGTGAAAAGTACCTTGGATAGATGACCTTAATATTTGCTTAGCCGAATGTGTTGATTGTTGAATCTCTTCAAAGCTATGCAATTTCCATTATAGCTATATAGACTAAGCTAGCTTGACTGGAAAGCATACGAAAAGAAATCATGTGCAGTAATTTCTGATATAATAATGATATAACAAGCCTCTCCTTTTAAAGCATGACATAAATTGGCTTGGTTTGCAATAGCGACAGAGACATGCATGAAGTAACTGGTTCCATAAAAATGTTTCTTGTTCTTATTGGAATGCATTACTTGTGCTTCTACTGTAGGTTTTTCTTCATTAACAGATGTAATAAATTTTTCATCAATATCAAAAAAAAAATAATAATAAAAAGGACATGTGGACTCCACTGCATTCTTGACCTACTTTTACCCGAGTTGAAACTTCAAGGTAAAAGAAAAGATGCCATTTCCTTTTCTTTATTCCTTCTCCTTATTCTTTTCTCTTTCTCCATTTTTCTTTCCTCTCTCTCTCTCTCCCCCCCCCCTCTCTCTTATTATTCTCACATCCCGAAATCCTGAGTAACCACATCGTGGTTGAAATCCCGAAGGGCTGGGAAGTCAAAAGATTTTGTTTCTTGGAAAACCCCGTAGGTAATTTATGAATTGTTGATACTTTTCTTGAGGTGATGTTACAGAATCTACATGGATTGCTTACCTTGAGATAATTACAGTTTGTTTAAGAATATTTTCGCTCTCTTTTTTGCTTTAGTATACACTTTAACTTTTGGTAAATCAGTAAAAATTTGACAAAGCTCCAAAACTAAAACAAGGCTAGTGTTACAAATTATTTAGGCAACGGTTGGCTATTTATGAATTTTTATACCTTACTTGGGCGGTATTGCAGAATCTGAATGGATAATTGCTTATCTTAACATTGTAGGAGACAATTATGGTTTGTTTAAGGAGATTTTACTATCTTTTAGCTTCTTTTTGCTTTAGTATCCACTTTAACATTGGTAAATCAGTAAAAATTTGATAAAGCTAAAACAAAGCTAGTGTTACAAATTATTTAGGCAATGGTGGGTAATTTATGAAGTTTTGATACTTATCTTGGGGTAGGGTTTTAGAACCCGAATGGATTCCTTATCTTTAACATTTCAAGAGACAATTATGGTTTGCTTAAGAAGATTTTTGCCATCTCTGTGCTTCCTTTGGCTTTAGCGGGGTACATTTTTTCTACCAATTAATTATATCAATAAATATTTTGAAATTTAAAACTTGATAAACGATCCGAAATTCTAATATGTTCATATATGGCTCCTACGCAGTTGCATTTATAACGACATATAGGACAGAAACATTGCAACATTCCACAGATTGATCTATGCAAATGGTATGAAACTATCTAAGGTATATTTTCATTATATGCTAATAGATATCTCTATGTCGACTGCTGGTTTCTTTGTGCTAGGCATCCTTTGAAGGAATCATTTCATTAGGTCCATGGGGAGCATTAGGTGGCGACCACTGGAGTTACAAGGCAAGCCATGGGATAAACTGAGATCGTACTCCGTGTACAAGGAAATATCAAGTCCATTTCATTCAGAGATGCTAATGGCCATGTTTCTGGGACATTTGGTGCTAGGGGCAACGACCATGATAGGGGTGAAGAGAAAAAGGTAACATGTATTACAAACATCTTAGCATTTTTTTTTTTTTTAAACTTTTCCCTTCATGAATTTATTGCCGAATTTGAAGGAGAAAAAAGTATAATTAATAAATTGCCAACACTTAGATATTTTATGCATTGTCTCATGTATAGATTGGAATTCATTGGCCATTTGAGTATTTGAAATCTGTAACAGGAACTTATGGAACCTACAAAGGACTAACAGTGATCGCTTCCCTATCGTTCATTACAAATCTCACTACATATGGACCTTTTGTAACTTCTTATGGTAAACCTTGCTCTATCCCGATAGAAGATAGCACTGTTGTTGGATTCCATGGGAGACGTGGTTACTATACCTTGATGCAATTGGTACTTTCGTGATACCAGTAAGTTCATTCATTCAACTATATTTTATCAGAAAATATATGTCGTATTAGATTTGGAGCTTCTGAATTTAAATGGGTTCATTTTTCAACAAAGGATTCTAGTTATTATTGCGGATTGTTTACGTCTCAAATATGTGACATGGTGTTTGAGTCTTAACAGACACACACACATATATATATATATATTTATATTACCCTATATATGAAAGTACGGATCAAGGAAAATCTTTTGATTTCCTTATCCATCCCTACATTTTTATGAAAAACCTAAACTACCCTTAGTTCATTTATTATAATAATAATAATAATAATAATAATAATAATAATTTATATTTAAGTACAGAAACTCTTACTCTACTATAATTTGTTATTAAATTATTCAGTCATATTAAGTTCAAATTTAATTAACCATTCAACGTTAGCCCAGTCATATTTGAAACACTAAGTTAACACATACATGAATGTTTCATTAATTTATCTTTTAAATATCATAAATCATATCTTTCTCTTTTGATTTCTTTGTGATAGCAACTTGAAGAAAACAAGAATGTAAGAATGAGACACTCCCTCATTAATTTCACATTGTAGTAAATAAGATGGTATATAAAGGGACATTGAAAATAAATTAAAGTATTATGTTGTTATTAATTGAAAACAAATTAGAGATTTATGTTATTAAACATTAAGTTTTAAGATATATGTCAATAAGTGTATTTGAGTTCCCATCAAAAAAATGCGTATCTTTGAATTATGAATATTCAATTCAATGTTTGAATTTAAATAATACTCAACGTCAAAATGAAAATCACTCGCTTCATGCTAGTGTATGTATACAGATTTTATGAATGTGATTCTTTTAAGGTATGCATCCATTTCTATATCAGTACACCATTTAGTTGTGACATTTTACAGCTTTGTCTAGCATTTTTTAGACATGAGACATTCGGCCAAGTGTTGCAATGAAGGTGACTAAAGCAGCCATATGGCTATATATGACTAATGGTTTTCGTGCAGGCGCATTCACATGGAAACATTTCAATTGGGAAGTGAAGCGGTCCAGGTGGAGATCCATTTAGTTTTAGAGTCGGAAGTTAGATAAAAGAGATAATTGTTCACGAACATGTAGTTGGAACCAATATCAAGTCCCTGTCTTTCAAGGGTTCAAATGGCCATGAGTATGGAAAATTTGGTGGGAAAGACCCTAATCAGGCCGGTGAAAAAGGAAGAGTGAGTATATATGGCATTCATTTATGGCTTAATGCGTAGATTATATAGCATTTCTTTTTCTCTAATTCCTTATTCATCTAAGTGTATATGAACAATGATAATATTCTATATTGCAACTTATGTCCAGTAGATTGAAATTGATGGCCATTTAGAGCATCTAACATCCACAACGGGGACATATGGGGATTATATATATATATATATATATATATTGGAACAACCCTAATGACACAACTTAGATTTTGGAACATTTGGAGGCAACAACCCTAACGACCTTGGTGAAAGGAAAACAGTAAGTATTCCCAGGCCTTGTGGCATGTTAAGCGTTTTGATAGAAGATATTTCTAAAGAAAGAATTATCTTACAAAATATTTTGTTCTCTATATTGTCAAAACGATAACTAAATTAAAATTTACTCTGATATTTGAATGAAAACTTTTCTATTAAAAATGATACAAGTCCTTTTTCTTTTTCTTCTCTTAAGCTGGCCTACATTGCCAGTAATATATGCCCCAAATGCACGCACTCAATTTGAATATGTATTCAAAATTATTGGTAAAGGGTTTGAACGTATATATTTATATATATGGTCAAATCCGCGATCTCCTACCTGGAAAATGAGAATTTAACCATTGCAATACTTGCTCGAATCACAATTTGAACATAAAATTATTTAGGTGTATTGTCTTGTTTGGAATACAATTACTGAAACAAGCAGCAGACAATTATATTATATTATATTATAAACCATGCAAAAAACAAAACATTGATAAACTAGTAATAGTTAAAATATATGATCGATAGTTGACAAATCTTGCTCTCCATTATTTGCCAGTTTTTTAACTGGCCTTTTGTACACCTATTATCCATAAGTGCAACATATGGAAATTTTGCCTCTTTATTAACAATAACATCTCTATCATTTACTACAAATAAGGATACTTATGGACCTTTTGGAACTCGTTCGGGAGCTTCTTTCTCCATCCCGATAAATAATAATACGGTAGTTTGGATTCCATGGAAGAGCTGTCCACTACCTTGACGCCATTGGCATCTTTGTTAGACCAAAGACAGCAATCTAAAATATCCATGGATTATAATTATGTGAATGCTTTCTTTGTTCGTGAAGTTTTATATGCTCAAAACACTGTTTGTTAACTATGAATGTGTTTTCGTTATTTTTTAGTGTTGTTTAAGAGGGCTTTCATAGTTCTATGAATATTTGCTAAAGGTTTCTTTATGCTTGATCTGTTGTATGATGTATATATCTTTTAACAGAAGCAGGAATAATGTAAACCCTAGAAGTGGTTGAATATTGATGGACTGAATTTTTAATTTCAGCAGGTGGCAGGCAATTTGAGAGTTCTTAAATCTAGAGTAGATAGAAATAAGACTTGAGATTACCAAGATAATTAGGTATTGGCGCTGCATAAGAATTTGGTTGAGTTGGGAGCATGGGTTTGACATGTTTGAGGAAAGGGAAACAAAGCTCTTTTGACTTGAGAGAGCAAGGAAAAAATTTATGGTATACTGCTGGAGACTCAATACTCCTTACAAATGGAGAATTACATACATGTATTTCAAACCCCAATTTAACAATAAATGAGGCCATTGAATTAACACCTAGGTTCTTGACTCCACATGAAGGATGAACTAGGTACTTGATGAAGGAATATTCCAGAAGGGCCATTATAGTTTCTTTTGTTCGAAGTAAACTTATTAGTATTGTGTTAAGGTCTTATTTTCTTATTTTAAGTCATTGTTTACATCATAAGAATTAAGTCGTGTGATTTTTTTATGAAATTATAACATTGAGATGTTTCTCAATTTTTTAATTATTCTGTATTCTGATGAATGAATGACTAGTTGAAGGTCATTGCAATTCAGGTAGCATAATCAACAAATTGTACTTGAAGAACCCTTTCATTCATTAACGCTGCATCAGTAGTCCTAGAGTACCAGAAATTTGTTCGAAAGTGAAGAAGGTGAAGGGGTGGAGGTGGATTTTGGGAGCTAGATCTAAAGGAAATGATTGATGAGAACAATGAATTGGTTAGAGGGTTTAGAGCAAATAGGGATAGATTTCAAAATTCTGATACTCCAAACATAAGGCTTAAATTAATTGGGCGCAGGGATAAAGATAGGAGAAATTACAATATGCCCGAGAAGGATGAAGTTGCTGCTTTAATTGAAGGTGATTTCGACCAATTTCGAGGTGATCGAGACGTAATCCTTAACACTAAGTCGGGAGATCTACAAAGAATTAGAGAATTACCTCCCTCTTCTCTTGCACTTTAATATACACTGATTTTCCCATTTGGACAAGATGGCTATAGAATTGGCATTGAGCATGGAGAAACAAATGAGTCCTCTTTCACCGAAAAGACAATAACTTCGAGGGAATTTTTTTGCTTTCAGATTGCAAGAAAGGGAAGAAGAGTCTAACTACATTTTGCCATCAAGGAGATTTTTCAACAATTTGTAGTAGATGGTTATACAATGGTTGACTCATCACACCTTGCATTTATAAGGAATAATCAAAAAGAATTGAGATGTGAAATGTATAAAAGCTTCACTAATGCTGTGGTTAAAGGTGAGTTGGACCTTTCAAGAATTGATAAATGGATAATTTTACTCAGTCCTTTGCCAGTGATGCCCGAAATACAATGCAAAACTATCAGGACGCATTGGCAATATGTAGATGGGCTGAAAAATCCCAATGTTTTCATCACTTTTACATGCAATCCAAAGTGGCCAGAAATTCTATGCTTTGTTCAGTCAAAGGGACTATGACCTGAGGATATGCCTGATATTTTATGCAGAATTTTCAAGATAAAGCCAAATCATCTTATTGAAGACCTCAAAAAAATAAATAAATAAAGTATTTGGTGAAGTAAAAGCAGGTCATTCTTCTATATTTTTATTAGTAACTATTAAGTTCCAATGTTATTTATTTTCTTCAACCTATATGAAAATATTTGCTATTTTTCCACAATGAGAAATTTTCTATTTTTTAAGTTATATATGCTGTGGAATTTCAAAAGCATGGATTACCTCATGCACACACACTACTTTGGATAGCCAAAAAGGATAAATACCCTTCTCCAATTCATACAGATAATGTACTAACAACTAAGATTCTAGATAAGAAATATGAACTAGAATATTATAATTTGGTCTGAGATTTGATGATACATAGACCATGTGGCTACTTGAATTCAAAATCTCCTTGCATAGTGAGTGGTCGTTGCACAAAGAATTTTCCAAAGCCGTTTATATCACAGTGTTATCGATAATAGTGGCTATCCAATTTACAAACGTATGGAAAATGAATGGAGGGTAATCAAGAATGGGATTAAACTTGACAATAGATATATTCCACATAATAAATACCTATTGTTGAGATAAGAAGCACACATAAATATGGAGTGGTGCAATCAATCAAGGGCCATTAAGTATCTTTTCAAACATATAAACAAAGGTCATAACGGCATTACTCTATCAATTTGTCAAGCTGCAGGAGATGCATCAAGTCAAGATGTTGATGAAATTAACATGTACTATGATTATCGGTACATTTTAGCTTATAAAGTGGCATAGATAATATTTGGATTCAATATTCATTATAGACATTCTAGTGATTATGCTTTCATTTTCGTAATGAGCAAAATGTATTATATTGTAGAAATTATTCAATGAATGAGGTTCTTAATTGTCCTTCTGTAAATAAGAGAAAATTCTCTGAATGCATGAAAGCTAATAAGAAATATCCAGAAGCTAGAGAATTGAATTTTCTATGAAGTTTGTGTGGAAGCAAGGGACAAGGGAATGGCAACCTAGGAAGTAAGGCAAATCTATTGGTCGCATTTATTTTGTTTGTCCAGGGTCTAGTGAAAAGTATTATCTGAGGATAATTTCTAAGGGTTGTTCGTGGACCTACGAGCTATGAAGATTTGAAAACTATGGACGGAGTTCAATATGAAATGTTTCGTGATGCTTGCTATATGTACAGTTTACTTGAGAATGACAGAGATCATGTGGATGGCGTTAATGAAGCAAGCCAATGGGGTTTTGCTTCTTCACTTCGAAATTTATTGACTAATCTTTCAGTTTCAGATTCTGTACCAAGGCCAGAGTACATCTAGGAGACATGTTTGCAACACTTATTGGATGACATAATTTATAACTGACGAAAACTTGATGGTAATCAAGGTATTTTTAAGTTATGCTTTATATAATGTGTTTCTCATCTAATATTAATTATTATTCTTATAGAGTCAAGTGTGATTTTTTGTTTATCAAAAGAACCTCTACTTTAAATATATTTGTAGACTTGGAGTTAACTGATGATGAAATAAAGAATCTAGCTCTTTTGGAAATTGAGAAACTATTACACAATAGAGGGAAGACACTTGGAGATTAATCTTCTATGCTAATTCCTGTCAATGTCAATTCACTTTTAGATCTTCAAAATTCTTTAATACAAGATGAAATGTGTTATGACTTGACTACTTTGGCTTAAGAAGACGCCCTTTCAATTTCTAATTCACTAGATGAATCGAAAAATGTTTATGATACAATCATGAGTGCTACAGATCATTCTAATCAGGAACGTGTTTTCTGCTGTGTATGGTTATGGAGGAACTAGGAAAAGCTACGTGTAAAAAACATTATCCTCAGGTCTAGATGAGAAATAGTTCTCAATGTGGCACCGATGGAATAGCATCGCTTCTTCTTCCTGGAGGAAGGATGACCCATTTAAGTTTTGCTCTTCCTCTCACTCTAACTAAGGAATCAACTTGCAATATTAAGCTAGGAAGTCCTTTAGCTTCACTCATAAGATGTCAAAACTCATTATATGAGATAACGAAACTATGACACATAGGTATTTCTTTTGAAATGCAGAATTTCAATTTTTCTTGTCATGTGACATTCTTTCAATAAGTTATCTATTGCAATTTTTTGTCGATAATTAGATTTTGAATAAATCTAATAGTTTATTTATCAGTTTGGATCAAAGATCAATTTCTTTATATTTCTTATTTTTAAACCTTGAAAATGAAATTTAGATTTTAGTATTCTCATGTAAATAATCTTGGTCGATAATTTGCTATTTAGTCCATTTATATTATTCTCATAGTTAATCATAGTGGATAAGTTAAAAATTATATGTGTTACATGTGTGTATGACCATATTCTTTAATTGATATTATTTTATTTGTTTCTTATACTTAATTTTAGATGACGAGTTCCTGCTATGACCAATGACTAATTATAAAAAAAATGCATAGGTTTTTTTTTCTTTTTTTTTATTTGAAGATTTGGATAGAACTATGCATGATATTTTATGCTTTAAGAACCCATTAGGTATATATCAACCATTTGTGGTAAAACTATAGTCTTTGGAGGAGATTTTTGCCAAATATTGCATGTCATACCAAAACGAAGAGGACATGATACTGTTCATGCGGCTATAAACTCATTGGAATTGTGGAATCACTGCAAATTTGACAAAAAATATGAGGCTTCAAAATATTTTGGAGAAATTGGAAAGCCTTTCTGATTGGATTTGTAATATTGGTGATGGAACTGTTGGTGACAACAATGATGGCCAAGCAACAATTGAAATTCCAAATGATCCATTGATACACATTCCACGAGACCTAATTGCAGCTGTTGTTGAGAGTAGTTATCCTAATTTTTTAGTTGATAGCGGTAATCCCTCTTATTTAAATAGAAGAGCTATACTTGCATCAACAATTGATATTGTTGATACAATCAGTGACTATATGGTCAACCAAACATAGTCCAAAATAAAGACTTACCAAAGTTCTAACTCTATATGTGACTCAGATACCCGTGATGAATTGACTTGAGATTTGCAAACCCTTGAATTCTTGAATGGAGTACATTGCTCTAGGGTACCCAGTCAAGAGTTGAAACTTAATATTGGTGTTCTTGTTATGCTATTATACAATATTGATCATTTGGCTGGATTGTGTAATGGTACTGGGCTCTTAATTACACGACATGGAGATCGCGTACCTGAAGCAAAAATTCTATCTAGGTATAATACAGGCCACAAATTTGTTATATCAAGAATGGCTCTTACACCATCAGATTTAAGACTTCCTTTCACTTTATGTGGAAAATAGGTACCCTTAATGATTTCTTGTGCAATGACTATCAAAAAAAGTCAAGGCCAGTCATTATCTCATGTGGGTATTTTGGTGAAAAATCTTGTATTCATGCATGGGCAATTTTATCTTGGTGTGTGTCTGGAGTTACCAAGCAAGGTGGCTTGAAAATCCGAACATGTGAAAAAAATGGTCAGAGGAGCAACAAAACTGTAAATATGGTTTACAAAAAAGTATTTCAAAATTTATCTTAAATCAAAATGTAAGGTAATTTCGCTTTCTATTTTAAATGTTATTATTCTCATTTTCTAATTTTATGATATCTTTAGATACATTGATTTCAATTGTAGAGTTCTATAGTGTTCCAATTTGAATTGTTCATTCAACTTTTTTTCATTGATTAGATTAAATTTACATGTGTTAGGTTAAATTTCTTGATAAGATTTGAGGCTGAAGAATTACTCTCTATCAGATTATTTTATTGTTTAAGTTTGTGTATGTTTTCATTGGTCATTCTTTTCCACATAGCTCGTTAGTAGTATCTTTATTTTCTTGCATTTATGATCAATTTAGCTTTCCAAGAATTATACGGTTTAAAATGATTTTGTTATTAATGCCGTTCGATATATACATACATATAACTATTATTTATTTATTTTTGCAGGGATTTCAAGTAATTCCACCATCATTTTCCTTTTGTCTTTTGATTAAAGTAAATACTACATTGCTTATTATTTTGTACGAGTATCATGATTCGATTAACTTAGTAAATGAGATTTCAAAGTATAGGTCTGTTTTTGTAAAAGATAAATCTGATTCATGCTATCCTTTTTGTTGACTTAATTATTGTGAGTATAGTATTTTTTTATTTAATTGTAATTATGTTCTCTCTCTTTTAAATATGAAACTTGTGATTTTTCCTTCTCGTGCAATGCACAGATTGGATACTAGTTTGAATTAGACTATTTTCTTTTTCAACGATGCTCTAACTTTTTATTATTTTTTGTACACTTTTAAATCGAGTCGTCAACAAGTTACTTCTTTGTGTATAATAATTATGGACAAATATAATTTAACAAACACATAGTTTACAAAGTTCACATTACGGTATAGTGACGTAAAAAAATAAAATGTTTGATTTCTCGATATCTAGGAATGGCAATGGGCTAGGTCAGGATATACTATACCCCTCACACTACCCATAAAAAAATTTTTGTCCTATCCCCAAATCCATCCCCATTTAAATCTAGCACAAGTTGGGGACGGGCCTTTACGAGTTATTAACAATTTATTGGCTCATTTATATATCAATTTATTTTCATTTTTAACTTAATAAAAAGTATTATAAACACATGGATGTCCTCAAGATGGAACTACGATCGTGATCGAAATTACTTAGTTTTCTTGATAAGTTTCAATATATTTTTACTTTTCAAACAATTAGAATTTTTGGTAAATATTTTTTTTTTTTTTTGACAACAAATGGTTAAACGGGCCAGGTACTAGTAAAAAGTATAATAACTTTCCCTGACTAATTCGAAAGTTGGGCCGATTTTCTTTATTGCGTCCACAACGTTTAGTAAGGTATTATTAGCCTTAATAGGGTCGGATACGATCAATGGTATCAGGTTTGATATGATTTTTATCTTTCCTACTGAGTTTCTTTAATAACATTTCATATCGAGTAAAATATAATAAATATTAGTCAACAATAAGATAATAATCGAAATATTGCAGTTGAATATAGCTAATCATATATTATTTAACATTTCATATTATTGTTAATATATAATCACTACTAAAAAAGCCGCTAGTTGCGACGGAAAATTCCGTCGATAAAGTAGGAAAATCCGTCACTAAAGACGTTTTGTGACGGAAAAAGTTGGTCAGAAAACCCGTAGCTGAAACCCTGGTCGTTAATTCTTTGTGACCGAAATAAGTGACTGTCACAAACTTGCGACGGCCTTTGTGACAGAAGAACCTTCCGTGAGAAAGGTTGTGACGGAGGAAATTTGGTGGGAAATAACTGACGGAATACGGCCGTCACAAATTTCTAATGGCAAATATCTTGACAAATTTCTAACAACACAAAATCCGTCACAAATTTCTGACAGAGTACAGTCCATCACAAAGTTCTAACGGACCATAGTCCATCACAAAATTCTGACGGAATATAATCCGTCACAATTTACTGACGGAACATAATCCGTCAAAACTTGGTCCCCCTAATTTTGATAAAACCTGTTGTTATTTTATTTTATTTTATCTATAAAAATCACAATTTTGTTTTAAATATTCAAAAATGACAATTCTCTAATAATTCCATTACTAGCAATGATAATCATAATTTTAATTAATCTATCAAAATAATAATAATATTAATTAACAAAATATACTATTTCAAGACAAATATTTACATATAAGGTGGCTAATGCTACAAAAGGAAGTGTTCATAATCCCATGCATACTTTTGCCACCAAAATTGCAAGAAACATTAGCGAATCAAACGCATCAAGGTGAAAAAAAAAAAAAACAAATCTAATTTCATTAATCCTTAATCTTTACTTCTACTTGTACTCATAATGGTGTTTGATGGCTCATCATCATTGTGCTCCTGTGCACCCTCGTATCATCACCAAGCCAAATTTCATCATCAGAATCAGAACTATTGTCATTCTCAGTTTCTGGCTGATCTGAACCACTTCTAACTATACGGTCTCGTACAACCTTTGCTAGTCCTCCAAAGCCACGAATATATCCTCCTCCTATTGGCTTAGCACCATTCATGCTTTCGGCAAATCTCGAATCAGATTATGATGGCTGCCAATAGTAATTTTTCCTTAAAAAATGACCCAATATGAACAGGAATTTAAATAAAAAAAATATAGCAACACACATGTTGACATATGAGTCAAATAAGTGATTAATGTTTAAACATAACAAATATGGAAAGAATAAAATTAAATGAGATCGGACTTATTTAAAATACGCGCATGACAGCATATATACCTACATTCTCAACCCATCCTTCCAATTAGATGCAGGATCAACTTTCAGTAGTGATTCTCCTATGGCTGCTACTGGAAGATCAATGGCAACCAGCTGAAAAATAGCATTTTCCTTGTGACTCAATGTGATGAGAGCTTTGTAAACATTGTTTTTAACTAAACAAAGTGCTATATGGTCAATGTGTGATAAAGACATAAAGTGCAGCCAATGAATGGTAGTGTAGACTAATTTTTGTATCTAGGCATGCCTTTTATAAACACCCAAATTCTTTATAAACACACCTTCATAAGTAACAGGGAAAGGTGGAGATCACTTCATAAATACTCCAAATTTCATAAATAATAAATATGTTAACAGTACCCAAGAATAAGAAACACCAAACTAATTAATCAATGCTAAGTGAGTTGAATGAAGATTAGGATATGCATAATTATGATAACCAATCTCTCCAGATAGGATATGTGTAATAAATCAAAATTACAGTTGCAAAATGCTAGGCTGTGTGGCATAATGAAGAGAATTTTTTTCCAGAACCTCAATAAGTGGGAAAATTTTGTAACAATACAGATACATAATTCCAATACACAAACCTCAGCATCCTCTTGGGTCATCCCTTCCTTCCATGCTTGGTTGAAGAAACCGTAAAATAACTAGAACCAGATCCTAATGTAAAACAGAAATATCTCATAATTATTTGTTTCATTCATGAATAGAAATACTTGCAAGAATAGAAAGTTAGACTACGAATCACTCAACGAGCAAAACAGTGAGTCCTCATATGATGGGAAACTAAGATGTTTAACCAAAAAAAAAAAAAAAACATTCACCAGAAAATCACAATCAAGCAAAAATATTTTGATTGAAACGATCTCCAAGAGCCTCTAGATAGCAAACATATCAAACTTGGAGCCACTAATGTCTCTATGCAAAATTGTTATTAGTGCCTGGAGTATAACTTTATATATCAATAAATAATATCTCTATTTAATTAGCACATGAATCTACACGATATCACATAACCTATTTACTTAAAACATGAATCTACATAATATCATATATATAATCCTTCTATTGTCAAATTATGACATTAAATTAAATTGAAGCTGGAAGGAGGCCAGTTTTAAGCATATTCCGTATATTTTACCACCTTCATATTACTGTTTATAAAATAATGATTTGGGAACAATTGTTAAATAGGTCAGAAACTTCAAGTCGTTGAATCAATGGAAGTGAAGGCAGACAAGCAAGAAAAACCGACAAAAAATTCTTACACAAACCATTAATTAACAAAATCAGCACCCGTAGAAACACTGAACATGCTGTAAAAGAATCGACAAATGCTCTGTCTAAATTCAGAAGTGTTCGTCTTCTATGCCGTAAAGGAATCAACAAATGGTCTATCTAAATTCAGAAGTGTTCATGTTCAGATAAACGAAGCATATCAAAGCAAAAGTGGAACTACTTTACCTTAAATACCAAAAACCCTCTTCTGCGAGCAGAAGCAAGAGGGCTGGCAGCAAATGAACGCGAAAATCCCCGATTGCATGGATTTCGAGAAGAGAAGGAGAGCTTTTGGGTTGAACACGAAAATTCCAATCTCTGTTCAGAACGGAAGAAAGAAGAGGCGATTCCACAGATTTTGGTGAGGGAAACAGAGATTTTGGGTCATTTGGCCAAGAAAGAAGACAAGATTCCACCGATTTTGGGGGAGAGAACGAGGGATTTTGGGTCGATTTCGCTGAAGATTTGGATTGTGGCTGCGTGGATGCTCTAGAGCCTTTGAGAACATAATGACATACGTAAGTTCAAGCCATCTGCCTTTTTTTGCCACTGGAGGTGTAAACCCTCCCTAAGGTTGGGAATAATACTCTCTCTCTAACTGAGAGATGAATTGGAGAAGACGAAAACAAGAGAAGCCGACCCAGCGTTCTTTTCGTTGAGAGCGGAAAAAAAGACCAGATAACACTTGGAGCAAGAATAGGAGTGCTGAAAGGCTGAAAGGAGTGGGCGGTGAGGCTGGTTGAGTTGGCTCGAGTTCCCGTGGACATTTTCAAATTTTGAATTATTAGTTTATATGGAGAATGTTGTGTGAATGAATAAATTAGACAAACATCTAGGACGGCAACTAATGTGTTCCACTCATTTTATTTGATTTAATGCCCGAGGTATACTTATTCAGTTAAACCCGCTGCCAACTACTTTCTACATTTATCTATCAAACCCATTACAAAATACTTTCTATATGTTCAAAAAAAAAAAAAAAAGTTACTTTCCACATTCACCACTAGAGTAAAATTATATATTACCAAATAAAAAAAATGACATCTTTAAAAAATTTCGTTATAATTGAAAACTTCTCACATAACACAAGCACATTAACATTTATTAATCAATAAGTTCCATCAATGAAACAAGAGATTTTTCAATAAATCTAGTTCATATACAAATTCTTACAATACTCAATACAAAAGTTCCTTTTTACCATAATAACTAACAAAAGAAAATTATATTTACCTCCAAATATTAGGAAAAACCTTTATTGACTTGCTAGATATGCAATCCACCAATTTTTGTATTCAAAAAATAAGTGGAGTTTTTTTATTTCATACAGAGGAATGAAGGTATGGACAAAATTATGCGAGGAGACTGCTGGAAGTGATGGACGAGTCTAGTTGAATTTTTTGAATGGCACATATTTCTAACGGAACTAAAAATCCATTGCAAGTTTCTGACGGAAGGGAGAGGTCCGTCGCAAGTTTTTGACAGAAGAGAGAGGTCCGTCACAACTTTCTGACAGAAAAGAACGGTCCGTCGCAAGTTTCTGATGGAAGGGAGAGGTCCGTCGCATCTTTCTGATGGAAAAGAGAGGTCTGTCGCAACTTTCTGATGGAAGGAAGATGCTCGTTACAAAATTGTGACGGAAGATGCAAATCCGTCAGAAACCTTGACAACTGTAACGCCAACCATTGGTTGGAGTTTATGGTGAATTAATTTCAACCGCATCATATGGTTGAGGATAAGTAATTATGGTAAGAATGCTGACGGAATTGGTACTCTGTTAGAAAGTTTCTGACGAGTGAGTCATCCGTTGAAAACCTTCTGACAGAATTGGTTGTCCGTCAAAAAGTTTGCTGACAGAATGACTCGTCCGTCAGAAAGCTTCTGACGAAATGATTTGCCCGTTAGAGATTTGCAATGGATTTTGTGACCATGTGCCTTGTGCGTCACTAGTTTTTGACTGAGTTTTCTTTCCGTCAAAAGTTTTGATGCATCTATATATCGGTCAGAATTTTGTGACGGATTTGCGACAGATTTTTCCTTCGTCGGAACATTTCTAACGGACTTCAAATTGGTCAGAAAGTTTCTAACGGATTTGTGGTATTGGTCAGAAATTTCTGACCGATTTGAGTTGGTCAGAACTTTTTGGTAGCTTTTGGCCTAGTTTTTAGTAGTGAATCTGATTTGATATCTTCTCAGGCAACACACATGTGAGAATTTAGTGTGTTAAATATGAACAATATCAAAAGGAAAATGATAGTTTATATGAGGTTAATTATATATTCAACATCGGCAACTTTACGATGCTAGGGTTTTTAGCATATTGCTCCTAATTTGGTAAAATTAGGGATATGTAATTTGAAATACATGAAGCTATTGTTATTATTATTGTTGTGTTGTGAAGTTTTACTATGTAAATGTGGTTTAAGAAGGGAATATTAAAGATGACTTTTCATTTTTTGGGTAAATAAAGTGATGTTAAGACTTTAAATTTATGAAATTATGATAAGACAGGATTCATTAAGATATATATATATCTATAGAATATTAACTAATAATAACAAAATTTTTATCTAAAATATAAATATAATGTAAAATAAATGTAAACTAATGTAAAATAACAGACAAACAACAAAATAGAAAGATTAGCCAAGAGAAAATAAGTGCTTTTATTATTACTAATCATTCAAACTAGCATTGCATGTTGTATAGTATGATTTTTATTATTACAGATAATATGTTGTCTTAACTAAATGTAGGACAAAAATGTAACCGCAGAAGTGCAGTAGCTATGGGCACCGCTAGAAAAAGACGGGAAAATTGCAGTGTTGCAGATACTGCTACTCTTGATTTAGATTATAATAATAATAATAACAGATTTTAAGGGTTTTGCACACACGAGATTCATGCTAGTCCCATTCTCCCACCATACGTTTCGTAAAAAGGGTACTGCGTTATTTTCCCTTCTAAAATCAATAAAGCTTCTTCTATTTTGGTACCGCAACTGTTCACTGCAGAAAGTTTTCCTTGTAATTGCTAGCCATCGACTCCCTCTAACTCCGCTTCCCTTAATTACATGCACTGCTTTCTTGAGGAGAGGGAATAGAGGTTTTCCAACTCAAGAATTTTTTTTTTTTGTGTGTGTGTATAACAAACGGTCAATTTCAGGGGAGAAAAAATGAAAAAAATGGAATACATTTATACTTTTATTGCTGCACGAAATTAATCTTTAGCTAATTAAAAATATTTTTTTATAAAAGTTAAAACATGTTATCTTTTTTTTTTTTTTTACAATTTGGATAATAATATTATACTGTGTAATTTTTATTTATAAAAAAAAGGCTTTAATTCATAATAATTTTTGTACTTATTAATTATATTGCTCAAATATCAAAACCTAATAAAAAACAGTTAATGGATTTAATAAGAAATAAACTTGCTTCACTTTATTTGCATCATATATCAAATTTCTGAGTTTCGTACTCGCTATTCTATTTTGTTTCAATAAGCAACTAGTTAGACTACACATGCATTTCACGGGTAGAAAAACTTATTAAAATATATTATTAGATAGCTAAACAACAAATCTTTAATATTTGCACTTGTAGAAAATATAAAAATACAAGTATATATTAATTGAATCAATAACAAGATAACATATGTTCTTACATATAATCTTGTGTACATATATGCAATAATGAGAAAATCTATTATCACAATTTAATACATCCGAAAACATAAGTTAAGCGGTAAATATACAATATTTTCAAATTTAGATTTGTCATCTCTATAATTAAAGTTACTATAAAATATAAGAGATTCCAACATGAATAATAGATCGTAAAAATTGACACATGGGTCGACCAATATATTATAAATATTGATAATATTTGTTGGAAAAATGAAATAGTTTTGGGCAAATGAAATATGGTGAGAATTCAAATAGAAAAATGTGTTATAATTTACATTCAACTTATTAAGTCATTATCAACCCAAGGTACAATATTTTGCACCAAATCTAAATTTTCAAATATCATACAATTAAAGTTAGGTCAGATATGAAAGTGTTTACAGAAAGAAGCGACGTTTCTCTTGCAATAAGGGAAATAAATCTTCAAATCTAGTTAATCTAAAAATTGTGGGACAAAAAATAAAATGCGATAGGCATCACATTTTAATTAATCTAAAAATGGAAGAAATATGGTGGGTTCTAGTTGGATATGTCTCCCCCCACCCTAACTCGCTTCTATTAACTCCACTCGTACACACTCTGTTTGTATTTCAAACTGATATGGGGTACGGTGATTCGCGTCGAGTGGGTAAAAAATCATGTTACCCATCTGATTTTAAAAAATCCTAATAAAACTAAAAAAATTCAAAAAAATTGTAAAATACATTAAAAAAATTCAAATAAAGTTAAACTCACCAACAAATTAGACTTGGTGAATTAGCGAATTAAAAGGTACTAGAGCATTGACCGTTCAAATTTGATATTTCGATTTATTAATGAAAAAAATAACAAACAAGACAAATTGGTGAACTGTTTTAAGGTTTCGTTGTTAAACTCAATTGTCACAAGTTCAAATCTTATATAAATTCTTTTATAAAAATTTTTGTTAAAAAGAAAAAAAAAACAATTACTGCAAGATTTACCAAATAAAAAAATGCGGGAAAATCGTACAAAAGGTACCTAGACTTAGTTCTCTTAATTAAGATAGATAGATAGATTGATTGATTCTTGCCATGAGTTTTCATATTTTAAAAATAGATAATCATTTTACTTTCTACATACGCTTATGTATTTCTTTTTGACAATATATTTACTAAATAAATGATGTATCGGTTGTTGAAAAAATTGACTGCAATTTTAATTGAGTATGTTCTATTTTTTCAGGATTTTAACGTTTGCTTCTTTATTGTCTTTGCTAAAATATTATGTTCAACATATGGGGTGGGAGCATTCCCGAGTATTTAAGACGTGCACTAATCCATGCTTTCAAGCAAGTGATTTAATCTTGGATGAAACACACGCCTAACTCGCGAATGATAATAATAGATGACATACAACAACATTTCAATTGCCCTAAACAATTTTTTGGAGCCAATGCACAAATTACCAATTCAGTAAACACAAATAGGAGTCCAGAATGTTTCAATAAAAAATTGAACTTCTAAGATTAAAACAAAAAGTAATAATGTATTGCCTGAAAGGAAATGGTCAGAAACCCAACAAAAATTGTAAATCCGTGTGTATAACGAGAAATCCACCAACCCCTTATTTGCATATACTCTTTTAATCAATAGGTCTTTTATGTCAAAATTTAAAATCTCTACTGGATAAATTTGGGTGGGTCGAGGTCTTGCAACATATAAATTGAAATAATTTTTTTGGGAGGAAAATTAAAATAATTTTAGATAAATAAAAATGTGAAATAAGTGAAAAATGGAAAATATAAACAAAGTGGTAGACCTCGATATGGTTTTTGACGGGTCTTGATACATATTTCACATGTGCATGAAGTTGGGAAAATGTGGTAGGGATGACAATCAATTAAATTAAGTCCATTAAAAAATGAAATCTTTTGGAAGTTAATTTTCAAAATTTAGAATAGTTTTATCGTACCTTTAAATGTTATAAATATATTGTACGTTATAAATATATTGTAATGCAGTAATATATATGATTATTCCACACATTTTAGCGTGTTTATTATTTTTGAACTAACAATTTTATTACATAAATTTAAATTTATAACTATTTTTGAGCATATAACGATTTTTTGTTACTGACCTTCTCCTCCTACAGTTTTTTAACAAAATATAATCTATTAGTTATCTATCCTATTGTGTTATTTGATCGTATCCTTACACTGAATTTATTCAAGTAAAATCTTGTTAACAAGCTATTGATGATATTATTTGTACGGCTTTCGGTCTAAGATATGCTTAAAATAAATGGTAATTGACAGTGTTGGAGGTCATGTTTTGTTCCATAATTTTCCCTACAGAAAAGATATTAAGTAGATTCCCGATGATTTCTAGCCACACCACCAAACATATAGAAAGAGATGGTTTTTAGTAAATTATATAATGTGAAAATAAATTGGAAACACATATATCTAATCATCCTTATCCTCACATTTATACAACATGGACCACCACACTTTATATGACAATAATATCAATAAATTGCATGAGGTGAATAAGTTGAAAATGCGTTCATCTTCGTCATGTTTAAATAACATGTATGCATTGGATTGGTTGTTTGGCCAAGAAATTTGGTTTTAGCGTGTCACTACTAACGGATGACAGTCTCATTCTCTCACCATACGTCTGACATTAGGGGTGGGCGTCGGACGGATCGGGTCGGGTTTGGTCCGAAACCGAACCCGACCCGATAGTGAGTCGGGTTGAAAGTGTTGGAACCGAGTCGACTCGACTCGGTTCCATAACCCGACTCAACCCGAGTTGACTCGGGTCTCGGGTTGGGCCGGCCCAATACAGGCCCAATTTAAATTTCAGCCCAGAATCGAAATTGTGGCCCAGAATTTCGCCAAATCAAATAAAAATCGAGTTTTGTTATTTTTTTGACATATTTCAATGTGATTCAAGCCCAAAAAAATTAAAAATCGAGTTTTGTTATGTTTTAGGCACGTTTCAATGTGAGGCAAATTTAATAAAACTAGACACAAACTTACATATAACAACTAGCAATTAAAAAGACAAAAAATCTTGTAAGTTGAAACAACTAAAATCACAAAAAATTTATAACGACTAAAAACATAACACACACTTTAAAAAGGCAAGCACCACCACAAATACAAAGTTCATAACATCACAATTTAATAATCAAGCCCACACCCATAAATACGAAAATCCACAACATCAAGAGACGTCCAAAATGTCTTCAATCATTAAAAAAATGGTTAATGT